>MU749864.1:5206-15751 GCA_026770625.1 Nicotiana glauca | reverse complement strand
GCCGTGAAACCTTATCTCACCGGTTCCCCTCATCTTTGGAACTCCAGGGGGTTTCCACCATACGAGATGGTCACTAAAGCCTAGCCTGGGTCTATTTCTGGCCTTTCTCCGACGGGCTTTGGTCCGATAATGCTTTAAACTCCATTATTAAAGAGTTTCATGGCCAGGTTCCTTATCTCACCGATTTTTATTGCAAACCCTAATTTTTTGCCTAAGTCTCTTAAGCTGTGTCTTTATAAAATGATTTTTTAGTTTATTCTTTGTGTTTTACACTACTCACTACTCGATTTCTCTGATTTTTCAAGTTCTTTTCAATGTCTTGTTCTTCTTTTCAAAACTAAGGTTTCCGACCCCCTTTCAAAATCACTGTATCTTCTGCTTCTTTTTGAGTATTATGTGATTATGCCTGTTGTGTTTATGTTATAATCTTGTTTGTTTTGTAGTTATTCTGAGCTCCATTTTACTAGGGTTCCAACCCTCTACTGCTTCTATGATTTCTGGTATAACGTTCTCTGATTCTTCACGCCTATTGTGTTTACAGGTCTAATTGTTATTCGAATGATTCTGTGCATCTCTTTGAATCCCTAANGAATGATTCTGTGCATCTCTTTGAATCCCTGATTTGTGTGTATTTTCCTTAAGGGTTCTTACACTGATTTTTCGAATTGTTGCCTTACTTGTGAGATGCTTTCTATAACTTGGTATTGATTCCCTTTGATTTTGGTCTTGTCCGTGATTCTTTGACTAATTTCAGAGTTGATTTACATGCTTACCATATTTGTGCTCCGAAATATATTTTCAAATGTTCAGCATATATTTTCCTTATTTGAAGCATTATGTACTTGGTCTTTATTACATGCTGCTTGCTTATTAATCGACTGATTGATTCTTTCCTTATCTGATACCCCTATTCGAATCATGAATCCCTGATTAAAGGAATTAAGACCCTGTGACTGATTTTAAATTGGTACTTTTTCTATAATTATGTACCTATTACTCTATTCTCTATTGGTTTTCAAAAAAAAAAAATATAAGTACTCCTCTTCTGTTCTCACTTACACGGACATAATTCATTATTTTGAACTCTCTCATTGCTTTCTCTTGTTCATACATAACCTCTCTCACTTCCATTGCTCTCTATACTGCTGCTACTCTGCTGCATACTCTCTGCACATTATTGCTCACCACCCTGCATATTATTGCACCCTACTACTCTACATTACCTTACCATCAACTGGTATGTCTCTTATTTGATTTACAGCTTCAAAGCAACATGTTTCTATTTTTATTGCACTTTCTCTTGTTTCTTGTATGCTTATACTTATGGCTCTGCTGTTTGCATCATAATTAGCATGCCTCTTTGCTAGTTCATTGATAGGATTACACTTCTCCCAATTCAGCATGTCTACTGATTTTGATTAATGCATGTCTCCCCTGTCCCTTAGTCCAGTACATGACTAGCATGTAATCCTGACCCCTTTTAGTTGAAACCTGTTTGAATGTTTAAAGCCCTGAAGTGCTTCTCTTTGATATCTGTGTATGTGTAATTGTGTTGTCACATAGGAGTTACTTGTCCCCATGTCCCTTGCCCCTGTTTGTGTTTGAACACTGTGTGATACTCTAATCAAACTTTGTTTCACTCACCTTCCTCTCCCACTCTTCTGTTGTTTTCTTTCAAAACTGGTTCTATATGGATCATCTTTCAACTGTTTTAACTCAATTTCTTTAAACCCTATCACAATCTCACCATTCCTAGAATTTAGGTTCTACCCCATTCGTGTAAGCATTGCTTTGGGAACCTCGAGTACCCATTGAAATTTGATGCACAAGGCTGGTAATTCCACACTTGCACTTGACTTATTAATTTGTTTTGGGTGCCTGGTATTGGCCAAGGGCCCCAACGGGCCCTCAGGAGCTTTGCCGCACCCAAACCCTTGGTAAAGGCTGTGAAATTCTGAAGAAGTGAGGTTGGAGATTTGGGCCTGGATAAGGGCTCCCTATAGATTAACTTCTTATTTTTCTCTTCACTACTGTAATTTAATTACTTAGTCTGTAATTTAATAACATTGGTATGTCACAACTTGTAATGAACAATTGGGGTTTATAGTGAAATTGGGAGGGTTATGCATGCTAGTTTAAGGGCTGCGGGTAGAAAATATGCTTGTAGGGCTTTACTACTTATTTGTGCAATAGATATCCTGCATAGGACATGCATCTCACACGATTAGAAATCCTGCACTAGGCTCTTTTACTTCCTTCTTGTTATTATACTCACTTCGTAATCACAATTAGTTGATAACCAACTAACTACTGTTACAAGGATTGCTACTGCATTTAGATACCATGTTTTAGGGCCCTTTATGTGCATTAGACATCATGTTACCTAGGATTTTCGTTTGAGTTGCAATTGCTTGAACGCCTCACTAGTTTTATTTAACAACACAAGTCTGATTAATCGTGTCTTCTTCCTAAAACTGGATTAATATGTATGCTCACCTTTAAGGTAAACAAGCAACGTATATAACGCCTAGGCTGGTTAAAATCGATTGATCATTTTTTAATCATGTTTTAGGCTACTCAACCTCTTTTAACTCTCTGAATTCGGACTCTCTGAAGCCCTGTTGGTTTTTTTACTAAACTTCTATCCTATTTTCTAAATAATCATAGCTGTGCAAATACTTTCTTTTTTACTTTTTCCAGAATTGTGTTACTATTTTTTTTAAACTCATCAGGACACTATGTCTTCTGTAATTTTCCAAAACTGTAAAATAAACTAATATGCTCTCAGCTTTACACTTCTGAATGGTTTTACATCTGTGCTAAACGTTTTCCTATCTCTTCTGTCCGAAATTATTTTCATAACAAAATACCATGCCTGCTATGCCCTATCGTATATTTTTGAGTATGTTTAAAATGTTTTCTTCGATTTCTAAACTGTTACGTATCTCCTGCTTTTCCAAAGTTCTGAAAGTTTGCGTCCAGCCCCTTTCTGCAAATTTTGTTTAAACCCTTCAGTTCCTATCTTATTATATTTTCGAACATTTTGGTTTTTTTTAACTCTCATTTCCTTAGACCTTAAATGTGATTGAGACGTGCTAAATATATGCTATCTATGGAGGGTTTCTTGAGCCTTTTATTTGCTTTATATGATCCTTTACATGAAGTCCTATTTGTTTTTGTATGTCGCCTAGTGTTTTGACCTTTAAACCTAAGGGTTCAGCCTAGTCCTTACCTTATAGGAATAGCGGTCCTAAATACCCTATAGGACCTTTAGGATGGGACGGGTAATAGCACGCTATAAGAACTCGTGACCAATCCATACGTTTAAATAACCTTTACGGGGTGGGAAGGGTAGAATATGGAGATGATGATAATGGTGCACTAATATCTCATGCGAAAATGACTTGCTGGATATTGCACCAACGTGATCCATATTATATTTAAACCTAGGACCTTCTCCCTTTATTCATATAGTATGATGTTTTTTAGAAATTTTACGTTTTCTTTCCAAAAAGCATTTGCATCTTTTCTCTCTTTCTTTTCAAAACTTTCAACTTATTTGTATTCCCTATATGCAAACCTTGTTTGTTTACTCTTACTCTTCTTAAAGTCACAACTAAGCATGGCCGGGAACCACACTAGTGGATCTTGAGGGGTGCCTAACACCTTCCCCTCGAGATAATCTCAAGCCCTTACCCGAACTCTGGTTTTCTTTCCAATCCTTTCTTTTTTCTAAAAAAGTGTCCTAATGCACTATAATCATTAGGTGGCGACTCTTCAAATTCCATACCCCGGTTCCTTAAAAAAAGGAATAAGAGTTATTCTGTCCATAATGTCGTAAACCCGATTCCGCCTTGGGGTGAAAAAGGGGGCGTCGACACTCGATCTCCCAAGTCGCCTCATCGACCAGCTGACCCCGCCACTTAACCTTTACTAATGCAATGCTCTTTGACCTCAGCTTCCAAACCTACCTGTCTAATATAGCCACTGGCTCCTCAACATAAGATAGATCCCTGTCCAACTGGACTGAACTAAAATCCAACACGTGCAATAGATTACCGTGATACCTCTGGAGCATTGAACATAAAATACCGGATGAACTCCTGCCAAGTTGGGAGGTAAGACAAGCTCATAAGCAACCTTCCCAACATGTCGCAATACCTCAAAGGGACCAAAAAACCTCGGACTCAATTTCCCCTTTTCCCAAATCTCATAACCGCCTTCATAGGCAAAACCCGAAGCAAGATCCGCTCTCCAACCATAAATGAAACATCGCAAACCTTCTGGTTTGCATAACTCTTCTTTCTAGACTAGGCTGTGCGGAGTCTATCCTGAATTACCTTAACCTTCTCCAAAGTGTCCTTAACCAAGTCTGTGCCCAATAATCTAGCCTCGTCCGGCTCAAACCAACCCGTCGGGGATCTACACCGCCTACCATGCAGAGCCTCATATGGTGCCATCTAAATGTTGAACTGATAACTGTTGTTGTAGGCAAACTCCGCCAATGGCAAGAACTGATTCGAAGAACCTCCAAACTCCATCACACACGCATAGAGCATATCCACAAGAATCTGAATAGTATGCTCACACTGTCTATCCGTCTGGGGGTGAAATGTTGTGCTCAACTCCACTCAAGTACCCAACTTATACTGTACGACCCTCCAAAACCGTGATGTGAACTGAGTACCTCTATCTGAAATAATAGAAATTGGAATACCTTGCAAGCGAACAATCTCCCGAATATAAATCTCAGCCAACCACTCTGAAAAATAGGTAGTACACACATAAATGAGGTGTGCAGACTTGGTCAGCCGATCCACAATAACCCATATGGTATCGAACTTCTTCAAGGTCCATGGAAGACCAACTATGAAGTCCATGGTGATCCCTCCCACTTCCACTCCGGAATCTCTATCTGCTGAAGCAATCCACCCGATCTCTGGTGCTCATACTTTACCTACCGACAATTGAGGCACCGAGATACAAATCCAACTATATCCTTCTTCATCCTCCACCAATAGTGCTGCCTGAAATCCTGATACTTCTTTGCAGTACCCAGATGGATGGAATACCGCAAACTGTGGGCCTCATCTAGAATCAACTCCCGAAGCCGATCATCATTGGGTACACATCCTCTATACCCCGTCATCACTAATGGTCAAATCTCTGGCATCGCCATGCAAAACCTTGTCCTTGAGGCCAAGCAAATAAGGGTCATCATACTGACGCTCTCTGATACGATCAAACAAGGAAGACCGAGAAACCACACAAGCAAGGACCACACTGGACTCTGAAATATCTAATCTTATAAACTGGCTGGCTAAGGCCTAAACATCCATCGTCATAGGCCTCTCTACTGCTGGTAGATAAGCCAAACTCCTCGAAATCTTAACCCGGCGACTCAAAGCATTGGCCACCACATTGGCCTTGCCCAGGTTATACAAGAAAGTGATATCATAGTCTTTAGCATCTCTAACCACCTCCTCTGGCGCAAATTAAGGTCCTTCTGCTTGAACAGATGTTGCAAACTCCGATGATCAGTATATATCTCACAAGAAACACCGTACAAATAATGATGCTAGATCTTCAAGGCGTGACAATAACAGCTAACTCGAGATCATGGACAAGATAATTCTTCGTATGCACCTTTAGCTGTCTGGATGCGTAGGCAATCACCGTACCATCCTACATCAATAACGCTCCAAGGCTAGTCCTCAAGGCATCAAAATAGACAGTATAAGAACCCGAACCTGATGGCAATATCAATATTGGGGCTGTAGTCAAAGTTGTCTTGAGCTTCTGAAAGCTCTCCTCGCACTCCTCGGTCCAACTGATGGGGTACCCTTCTGTGTCAACCTGGTCATAAGTGATACAATAGATGAAAATCCCTCAATAAATCGATGATAATTACCTGCCAAGCCAAGAAAACTACAGATCTCTATAGGTGAGGATGGTCTTGTCCAACTCTGCACTGCTTCCACCTTTTTCGGATCCACTTTGATCCCCTTACTTGATACTACGTGGCCTAAGAATGCCACATAATCCAAACAGAACTCATATTTTGAAACTTTGCAAATAAATTCTTTTCTCTCAAAGTCTGAAGCACTGTCCTCAGGTGCTCCTCGATCTTCCCGACTCCTGGAGTATACTAGAATGTCATCAATAAAGACAATGACGAACGAGTCAAGATATGGCTAGAATACATCGTGCATCAAATGCATGAAGGCTACCGGAGTATCGGTCAGCCCAATTAACATAACAAGGAACTCGTAATGACCATAATGAATCCTGAAAGCAGTCTCTGGGATATCTGGCTCCCAAATCTTCAACTGATGATAACCTAAACGCAAGTCAATCTTAGAAAACACTCGAGCACCCTGTAATTGATCAAACATGTCATCAATACAAGGAAGAGTATACCGGTTCTTCAATGTAACTTTGTTTAGCTCGTGATAATCAATGCACATAAGCATAGAACCATCCTTCTTCTTCACAAACAAGACAGGAGCACCCCAAACACTACAAGAAAAATTGCCTTTAAGAAAGGAAATTCTGGTCCCTAAAGGTTGAAATCTGGTCATAAAAGGGTAAAGTACAACGGGAAAAGGCTGGTCGTAACCCGTCGTAATAGCCTCCGACGCTAAATGTCAATAACGACGAGTCTTAGTACCTGGTCATTAAATCACTTCAACGATGGACGAAAAATCTGGTCGTTAAATACCTTTAAAGAATGCATTTCTCATCCTAAATAGACGATGAAAGAATTTTATATTTCCGTCGTGAAATCTGTGTAGCGACGAGCTATAACTAGTCCTAAATTATATTTTAGAGACGGACAAAAACCTGGTCGTGAATATGTTTTAGAGATTACATTTCTCGTCCCTAATAGATGATGAAAAATATATATATTTCCATCATTAAATCGTTTTAGCGACTAACTGTAACTGGTCCTAAATTATCTTTTAGAGATGGACAAAAAACCTGGTCGTCATTCCCATCATTACCATTTTCGCAACCAACCTTTAACTGGTCCTAGATTATGTTTATATACGACATCACTATTTAAAATAATTTTATAATTTACCAATCGTATTCATGGTCTCTTAATAACCATAAGTAGTCCTAAAAGCTCAATGCCACAAAAAGTAATTTCTGTCAATCAATATCAAATTGTAATTGAAAAATCTAGATATAAAAAGATAAGATATCAAGTTTAAATCCCATGATGATGTGACTTTCTATGTTTTCTCAACACCTCAACAAAAAAAACTTAGCTATTATCCTGAGCTAGACTATGATATCAAGTTTTGCATAACATTTAGCAAAGTAATAATGAGCTTGTGCATATTCTAAACTTAAATCTTGACTTATAGCTTCAGTCTTCAAAAGATTGAAAATGATAAATAACTATTAGTAAAATAACATATATAATTTTAAATGAGCAATAGTTAAATCGCTTACCCCAAAAGCAGTCTAAATTCATCAGGTGTTATCCAGCAACATCAATAAGGCTACAAGAATATAAGATTTAGAAAAGCTTTGGATTAGTTAATCTTACTTTGGTTCAATATTCAATAATGATATTCAATTGTTAGATCTGATGCACAATGCTTCTTTAAAGCATCCCGCAGGAGAATGACTTTTGAATAGGAAGTCTACACACAGATTTCAGGTTAGCTTCAACAATTGGTGCAACTTGCTGTATATTCAGTCTCTTTTTACATGACAGTGAATATCAAATATGTAATGTCTTAAAACCAACATCATCCCAACCAAATTTGTGGTTTTACATTCACTAGAAATTCCTTACATATATTATTTGGACAGTAAGTAGAATGTCACAACCCATAGCATGCAAACCCTTTATTTATTTAATAATAGGTGACCATGAGAACATCATTCCATAGATTTTCACACATGATTAGACCATTTTCTAGATGAACAATGATATCTAAGACTAGGGGTGTTCAAACCGAAACGGAAAACCGCACCAAATCGAAAAACCAAACCAGACCGATTAAAAAATCCAACTATGTTTGGTTTGACTTGGTTTGGTATTGAGTAAAAAAATCTGAACCAAACCGACATATAAATATATAAATTTTATTTATATTTTTAAGAGTTTATAGTGATTTTTTTAGAAAATGTAGAAATATTTGGGATCCTCTCACGTATTAACTCTGAAAGCGTAAATTAACAAAAAATTATTGTTAGACGACTAAGAAAATAACTATCATGTGTTATTAAAAAAGTTCTCCCATTAGAATATTTTAATAGATCATATGTTTGTCAATTTTTTCCATATTTACTAAACATATATTCACTTATCAAAACTTTATCTATAATTTTAACAAAGTAAGATTGAAATAATATTCATGTAATAAAAAAACCCGAAAAACCGAAAAATCCGACAAAACCAAACCAATCCAAACCGATATAGTTGGTTTGATTTCGTTTTGGTAAAAACCAAACCAACCCGGTCCATGTACACCCCTATCTAAGACACATACGCCGCCTCTCTATTTTATATCAAAGGAAATACTTTAATCAGCACAATGTTATGGTGACTACTACAAGGTGAGTTGAAGTAGAAAGCTAAACACCAAGACTTTCTGGTGGATGTCTTGATGTACTACCCATAAATAGGATAGTTTGTTGTAAGACAAACAACAATTGCGCCTCAATTCCAATCTAGCTGGACTGGTTATTGAATTCTTTTTAATACATAATGCATTGTGAGAAACCATTAATTGACCTTTTTTTTTTCATTAAACGGACTGTCAATCTAGTACAACCCTCCTCTCTTATAAGAAGAATAGATAAAAGAAATAGATCACAGATGATATAGAACATTTTAAGTTGAAGCAAACATGTTAATCCAAGCTGTGTGGTTAAGACGAATGTAGCAGTCCTCCATTATCCAGTCCCTCTCACAGTCCCTAGCCTAAGGTAAATCATGCTTCTAATTAGAAAGATCAGGCAAAGCCATCAATGCTACTAACTAGAAGACGGGAGCCATCAGAGTGAGGAAAAGAAGAAAGAACTGCCTAGATTCCCAATCTCACAACTCTCAAACATGGTAGAGTTTCGAAAGAGAAAAAAACCAACAAGTATATGTCTGACATCTAACGATAAGCATATTCTACAGAAATTACGTTTTAACACATTTTCCTCTCTTTCTTTTATGGCCTAAAGATGGAGGCTAAGCTAAAAGGTCTAATATCTTTGCAAAAAGTCCATTCTAGAATGCAGAGCTAGAGTTATGCCAATTAACACACTTTTAACTAGATGGTAAAGCCCTACAGAAAAACAGGATACACATCATAAAAGCTAATGTTGGACATTCAACTAACAAGCCGAATAGAAGTTTTCATGTATTAAGCTCGACAATCTAATGAAGATAGGGGCTTTCACTCACAAAAAAGTCTTTGAAAGAAAAGAAATGAACCATGTCAACGGAGCATTAACAATATGGTAAACAATAAACTAATGATAAAATTAAAAGCTATGACGTGTTTACACTTCAGAGTCCATTACAGATCTAACCAACAAAATTAAAAGTATGTGAAGACCCATATGTAGTTTCAGCTGCTGGAATTTTCAAAGCTATGATTTGTTACAGACTTACAGTAGCACAAAACTAAATTGAAGAAATAAGATCTACGTCTTGTTTCTAACATTACTGCTGTGATAACTTAGTTTCCATACAGCTAATAATACGTATTTAAGCACCGCTGTAATATAGAAATTGACTATACGCAAATAATGAATAAAAATTTAAAAGTTGGGTATATTGTTACTAACTTGGTCAGCAAACAAAAACAGTGGTCATTCAGTTGAAATGGCCGATGTCGTCGTAAGCGGGACATGTGAATGTTGAGCAGCGAAGTACTCTCTCATTTTCCTCATTTCTTTCATCTCATCTTCTAAGGTAGACAATCGCTCATTCAAGGATTTGTTTTCCTCATTCAAAGATTTGTTTTCTTCTCGAGTTGAACGTAACGCGGATAATAATTCAGCCTTTAAAGAAGTTCCACCTTTCAAGTCTTTCGCCTTCACTCCACCCCAAAATCCAAACACATGGCTACGAGTTTGAGGTCCACAATATTTTTCTACAATCTCTATGCTAGGTAAATATGGATCTGCTTGAACTATTTCTTCGATTTGAGCATACAAAATACATAAAAAGAACATTTAAAATCAGAATCCACCATAATTTCATGTAATTTACAGATTCAGTTTACCAAACATACATGTTTTTCAATTGCTTCAGGTTCTACAAGCTTGTTATCTTTCTTACGGGTCTCAAAGAAAATTGTTGCCAAATCCGGTGGGTTGCTGTCACGACCCCAAATCCCGGACGTGAGGCGCCCAACACAACTGCTAGGCAAGCCCGACCATTCTCTCTCAACCCGAACGTAAAGCTCGAAACCAATTTATTTAATATCTTTTAAAAAAAAAACAGTGCAGCTATAAGTTTAGCTAATAAAATAGACAAACCAAATATCCCATTAACACTGGGAACCACCTCCCAAAGACCTGGGG
>MU749862.1:0-25643 GCA_026770625.1 Nicotiana glauca | reverse complement strand
GGTGCCCAGAATGTTCTACGATATTTTGACTTACGGGTAGCATTGAGAAATACGAAATGGTTCGTGGGATTCGAGATAGCATGGTCTCGTGATTCAAGGTCACTCGAGATGAGTGCAGATGGAGTATGTTATGTGTTGAATGAAGAAGTATTATTTCTAAGGCAATCAAGGATTTAGTGGAAGGAAGTAGATTGATTAGCCATGGTTAACTTGGCATATTGGTAGTGGTGATCAGTTCATCCAGCGTGATCAAGTCATGCATGTGAAGAGTGGCAGTGCGTGTGATGCTTGTCGGCCTCAGTGATTGATGTTATTCAGAAGCATTCTTCTGTTATAGCCTGTTATGAGTAGGTGGATCCCGGAAGGTTTATGGTGGCTTGGACCACTACTTAGAGATTGGTATACTCAATGTTGATGAGAATTCACCTGTATGTCGCTATAGTTCTCCTGAAGTGAGTTAAATGAAAAGTTTTATATGATGAAGTGTTAGCTTATCAGTGGTTCCAAGGTTGTGATGGAAATTGTGTCTATCGTATATCGACACGTTGGGTGCAGTGAGAGGTATGGAATTTGAAGTGAGGATCAAGGTTACAGCTTGGTAATGACTATGATGTCACGAGCTCGGATGAGCGGGAAGGGAGTTTCCGTATTTTGAGTAAGTTAGTGTTGTCGTCAGTATCACCTGAGACCGGTGTTTTGTGAGAAAGGCTTTGCGTCCTGGTTAAGAATTCTTGATCGCTTTTCAGCGTTGGTACAGCCGGTGGTTTGGATGTGCAGACCCGCTAATTAATTTGGAAGGATGTGGGAGCGTGTCCCACAGGAGGATTGTATAAGTGTAGCATGTAGTCACTTGATTGATTAGAGATTTAAACCAAGTATGAGGATTTTGGTAATATCATCGATTTGAGAATTTAGGCCTGGAGGGCACTTTGTTTATTGGGATATGAATGGAGGAGGTTGCTCCGGTTATAATGGTTGTTCTTATATGTTATGAGGAAGAATGAGTTACTATGAACCTTTGAAAGGTTATTAGCCAAGTTGGTGCAATCAGAAATCTGCTTGAGATCAGTGGATTGATTTATATGTGAATAGGGCTTTATATCAGGACAATTTTGTGTTCGTTTCAGTGAGCGTTCCCTATGGGGGAACAGTCGGGGTGTTATTCTGTCATAAGCAATTCCAGATAATGATGTATTGCGTCGTATGAGTTGTGAAACGGCTTGGTAAATTTCTTATGTGTTGAGGTTCCGCGTAGCGGTAATGTTATATGAGCAGGATGGCTCTTGAGATTCAGATCATGTATCGCACCTCAGTTGTGCTTGAGTGTTGTAGCCTATAGCGCTATATGTTTCCTCAGGGATGGTATTATGCACCTCAACGTGTTTATGATCGATATTCGGTATTTTCATATGGTGAGCGATTTACCTTGATGTGTATCTCCTTATGTGAGTTCTACGTGTGGATCGAGTGGCATGCCGCCATGGTTATATTGTGTGGATCAGGTGGCACACCGCCATGGTTATGTTGTTTGGATCGGGTTGCGCGCCGCAATAGTGTGATGTTCAGTACAGTTTCCCCCTAGTTTCTTTTATGTGTTCTGTTTCCCATTTTCTGAGGAAAACTCGTATAAGTTGTTAGCCCGCGTCGCATGTATGATTCGCGGGCGGGGTAATTAGGTCTCCATTTCAGAGTTCATTCTCCACTTGTATCATATCCTAATCGGTAGCCTATTGGCACATTGTGGCATCATATGGGACTCTTGATTGTGTCCGAGGTGGCTTATTGCCTGAGCAGTTCGTACTGGGTGAGACGAGATTATCGGACTTAGGATCAGTGCAATCTGATTATACGAAGTATATTAAGGAGCAAAGATCATGATTTGGTTCAGAATGTGGTAATGATTCTTGTCGGAGGTATAGACTCAATGATTTGTTGATTCGGCAGTTGGTTATGAATTTCGGCGCATCTCTTCCGTCGTGTTAGTGTTATAAAGGTTAGAGCAAGACCTATGTAGGTCATGAGGTGCAACAGGAGCATCTGATTCATTGAATTTGGGCTTCGTTGATCAGAAAATATTATTGTGGTCCTATGAGTAAGTTATGCAGTCATGTTGGGTACAGCGTGTGGTGAATAATTTGGTGATCCTATGATGAAAACAGGCCTAGCATGGAATTCCGGATGTTGGAATTAGGCTCTAAGGCGTAGTTGCTTGAATAAAGGGGAGTATCTTCAGAATTTATCGAGCTAATGTGCTCAGCTAAGTTGCGGTAGCACGGAAAGGTGCATAAGGTGCTAAACAGTGATTTCAGACTACTTCGGTATAGTTCTCAGCACGTTCGAGGACGAACGTATGTTTAAGTGGGAGAGAATGTAACGACTCAACCGGTCGTTTTGAGCTCTAATACGTCGTTCAGCAGTCTGAGTCCATGAGCAGCTTCATTTTAGGTATATAGACTTGTATGCGTGGTCAGAATTTGATTTCGGGAAAGTCCAGATTTGATTTGAGAAGAGAATTCTTATTTCGGGAGCTTAAAGTTGAAAGAATGAACCAGTGTTGGAATTTTAAGCAAATGACCTCGGAATCGGGATCTGAAGGTTCCAGTAGGTTCGTATGATGATTTCGGACTTGGGCGTATGCCCGGATTGGGTTTTGGATAACCCGGAAGCATTTTGGCGCCTATTGTGGAAGTTAGCATTTTAGAAGGAATTTCATAAGTTTGGCTTAAAGTACATTTCAGTGTTATTGATGTCTGTTTGGGATTCCGAGACTGGCAGTAGCTCCGTATGGTGATTCTGGAGTTGGGAGCGCGATCGGAAGTGAATTCGGAGGTCCGTAGTTCATTTTGAAGCCGTTTGGCTAAAGATAGAAATTTGAAAGTTTTGGAGAAGTTTGACCGAAAGTGAACTTTTTGATTTCGGGGTCGGAATCTGATTCTGAAAGTTGTAGTAGGTCCGTAATATCAAATATGACTTGTGTACAAAATTTGAGGTCAATCGGACGTGATTTGATAGGTTTAAGCATCGAGAGTAGAAGTGGGAAGTTCTAAAGTTCATAAAGCTTGGATTGGAGGTTGATTCACTATTTTAGCGTTGTTTGATATGATTTGAGGCCTCGAGCAAGTCCGTAATGTATTTTGGGACTGGTTGGTGTTATTGGTCGGGGTCCCGGGGGCCTCGGGTGTGTTTCGGGTTGTGTTGCGCTCTTATTTGATGTTTCAACGCCGTTTCTTTGGACATAAAGGGTACCATATTAAGCAAATAAGCTCCAAATTAAGTTTTTATTGAATCACTAGATCCGTATCGTAATTTCGGAGCCATAGCAAAAAGAATCGTCGAATTTGGACATCGTATGAGGAAGTTATGTTCGTTTCCATGCCGAGAAAAGTGTTGGTACTGTCAAAACCGCAAAAGCGGGACCGCGGAAGCGGGAATTTGTCCGCAAAAGCGGAAATTTTCGCGGAAGTGAAAATATTTCCGCAATAGCGGGACCGCATAAGCAGAATCTGCTGGAGGCAGAGAGGTTTCTTTAAAAATCGGACTTGGCTCATTTTTCACTTCATTTCTTCCATGGGAGCCGACTTTGGAGCAACTTTGGAGAGCCGTTTTCATCACCAAGCATGAGGTAAGTGATCTCTACTAGTTTTGAGTATATACATCAATTATATATGGATTTTAGCATAAAAATGGGTAGAAATTTGAGGGTTAGAGGAAGACCTAGAAATATTTTGTTATTAAATTTTTACCACGAATTTGAGCATGGAATTAAGAGAAAATTATATATTTGAGTTCCTAAGGTCATGGGTAAACTTTATTTCCAAAAAATTTTGGATTTTCGGGCACGTGGGCCCGAGGGCGTTTTGGTTAACTTTTCGTTCGGGGTTGGAAATTATTATAAATTGAATTATAATAAATACCTTAGCATATATTAATGGATTTACATAATCATTGGTTAGTTTTGGGAGCATTGTACATCGGTTCAAGCCTTCGGAGGAATGTAGAATGTCGGTTATGGGTCTTCGAAGCGAGGTGAGTCTCCTTTCTAATCTTGTGAGGGGGAATTTACCCCGTAGGTGAAGTAATTGATTATGTGATCCTATTTGCGGGGGCTACGCACGCACGATGTGACGAGAGTCCGTGCGTAGCTACTATTATGCTATTGTCCGGGTAGTTAAGACCCAAAGGCATGTGTACGTGGATTAATTGTGAACACATCGGTAGCTTGAATTGCTTAACTCACATCGACTTAGTAAGTAAATTTCTAAAAGAATTAAACTTCATTTCTTAAATTGTTAAAGGATAATTAGTTTTTATTTGAATAAATATTCCCCGATAAGTTCTTATTTGACTGATTGAGCATGTACTTTATGTGTGCCTGCGTCGCATGGATGATTCGCGAGCAGGATATGTGTTTAATTATGGAACGGGCCGAATGCCTCGGTGATAATAGATGCATCTATGGTTCGTGCCGCTCGACCCTCGGCAGTGCACAATTTACATTTTGTTGGAGCGGGCTGTCGACCTCGGCAGGATTTGCGCATGTTTATCTGTTACTTGGAAATTGTAAATGTGGAATTAGCCCTACGTGGCTTGATATAAACTGATAAGATAATAAAGAACAGACTTTAGAAGCCATTGACTTATTGTTGAAGATGTTTACTTATTTTCTGGCTTCACAATCAGAACTTTTATACAAATCTATGATTATTCTCGCAATTATAGAATATTGATAATGGACCTCTAGTAAGTTTCGAAGTCAGCCATCTCGTCTTTACCCCTTCGGGATTAGGCGAGATACTCACTGAGTACACGTTGATTATGTACTCATACTATACTTCTGTGCATTTTTGTTGCACAGGTTCCGACACTCAGCGGCCTACTGGCGTAGCAGCACGGATAACTCTGGGACTAGGTGAACTGCAATTCGTGAGGCGACCCGCAGCTAGTATAGTTCCTCTCTGTACTTTAATTATTTATTCCCTGTCCAATGTATTCCGGACAGAGGTTGTACTTTATTTCACTTATCAGTAGTCGCTCATGCACTTGTGACACCAGGTTCTTGGATGGTTTTTCGAAAGATTGATTTAATTGTTATTGTTGATTTGAATTGAGACAAAAACCTCTTATTTATAAATAAAAAAAATGGAAGGAAATTTCTGGAATTTGTTGTATTTTAAAAGAGAATTTTAAATCGGTAATTTAATTGTCTTGCCTGACAGCGGTGTCCGGCGGCATCACGATCCTTAGTGGATTTTGGGTCGCGACAGCTTCCTTTACTTGTGGACAAGAAAATATTAAGTGTGGGAGAATTTGATAGGCAAAAAATATCATGCATACATAAGTATTTCTTTTAAATTAAATATTAATGTTTATATTTTAATTGCAGGAAATATCATAATAAGTGAAAAAAAATACTTCCTCCGTTTCAATTTATGTTAACCCATTTGACTGGGCACGGAATTTAAGAAAAGGGAGAAGAATTTTGAACTTGTGGTGTAAAATGAAGCACATATATTTTGTGTAGCTATAAATCATTGCATAAAGGTAAATTGTTTCCAAACAGGGAAAGATGTCATTCTTTTTGGCATAGACTAAATAGAAAATAGGTTCACATAAATTGAAACGGATGGAGTATAATAATCAAAAATAAAAGAAAGAAGAAAACTACAGAAAGCTTGAATGAGATTTCAAGACCGTGACCACCAAATGCAAAAGAAACGAAATCAAAGATTTCGTTATTCTATGGAAACGTGATTTACCAAAAGCATTCAACTGAAGCTATAAAATGGAAACTTGGAGCTATTCGAAGGGGACATAAGACGAAGGCAACAAACTTTATATATTTTACTTTTTAATTATAAGTTTTGGAGGTCAATTTTTTCAGTTATTCAGTGTAGGAAATTACTCTAGTTCCCGTTTTTAATTAAATAGTGGGAATTATTCTCCTTGAATATTTCATTCTATTTTCTTATTTAATGGGCAAGAATATTTTCGTTATTAGTACTAACTCCATTATGGAGTAACTTTTCTTGTGTTGGGAGAAAGACGAATCTTAATATTTCTATATAATAGTAGATATTATTCCTCAAATTCACATACTTGAGCTGAAACTTTTCATTTAAATTTTATCCGCTTTATAGGTAGGTGTTATTTAATTTGTTAACATCTATTTATTTCATAATATATATTAACTTGGGAAAATGCACAATTACTCCCCTGACCTATACCCAAAATCCCAACTACACACTTTTTCTTTGCGGAAATCCTATTACCCCTCTAAACTTATTTTAAATGTAATTGTTTGCACCCTTAACGCTGACAACCAAACTCTTGGTAAGTGGTGAGCTACACGCGTTCCACCATGTATTTTTAGTACTTTTTTTATTCTTTCTTCTTTTTCTTATTTCTTATTATTCTCATTTTTTTTTGTTATTTCATTCTCTTTCTTTTTGTTTTGTTCACCGGTGGCATAAAATGGTGGTCGTTGGAATTTCTCAAATACCATTTTTTCCAATAAATTTTTTTTTCCGACGATAAATTTTTATCCCGATCTAAGTGTATTTTATTTTATATATATATATATATATAAGAAAAATTTCTTGAAAGTGTAATTTATCTGTGGGAGGAAGAGCAAAAGAAATAAAAACGAATATAAATTGAGAAATAAAATTTCAGTTAAAATTTCAATACATTATTTTTTTTCGGCGTGGGAAGGTTTTCCGATGATGAATTTTTTCCCCCCAAATCTGAGTGTATTTGGCTTTGCTTATGAATAGATGTTTTTGAGAGTTTAATTTGTGTGTGAAAAAAATGAAAGAAAATGATTAGACAAAGTGTCGGTGAATGAATATCCACCGGAATTAGAGAAGAAATTAAAAAAAGTAAAAGAAAAAAAGAAAAAGAAAAATAACAAGGAAAAAAGAAAAGGAAAAGGAAAATGAAAAAAAGTAAGAAAAAATGGTAAAAAAGAATTAAAAAATAATCTGAAAATTATTTTTTCTTACTTCTCACTCTTCTTTGGGAGAGTAAAATACACATACTGTGACACGTCAGCGATAAGGGTGCAAATAATTATATTTAAAATAAGTTTAAGGGGGTAATAAGATTCCCGCACAGAAAAAGGGCGTAGTTGGGATTTCGGGTATAGGTCAGGGGGTAATTGTGTATTTTTCCTATTAACTTCTTAATAATTATGTAATCGAAAAAGGCGGAAGACGTAATATAGTTAATTTAGGTATTGATAGATGTTAGCTTTTATTTAGTGACATCTAGCTCTTATATGTTAAAATTGACTCTACACCTATTTGTAATCGAAAGAGGCAAATATTATAGTAATCAATTATAACAAGTAGGGTAAGCGAAAGGGACCTACTAAAAAGAGCACGTTTTAGTTCAAGTATATATTTCTGGTTATTTAATATTACCATTTTAATGATTAATTCGTATAACCTAGAGGAGTGCAATTAATTGTTCAAACAATAGTAATAATATATAAATGTAATCGTAAGAGGCATTTATACATTTATGAGAAATAAAAATTGAGGAATAAATATATCTAATGTATAATAAAAATATTAAGTGAAATCAGGATCCCAACACCCTTTTATTATATTTGTGAAAAGTAAAATATTTTCTACTGCTCTATTCATGCATTTTCAATTAATTAATTTATAACTCAACTCTCTTTGATTTTCTCAAATAGTAATTAAAACAAGAAACGTCTAGAGAATAGATAAATCAATCTTTGTGGGTTCGACATCTTTCTATACTATAATTTGACAGAGTACGAGTTTAATTTATACATACGCCAGACACTCGTCACACATCCAGTAAGTACCCCGATGGTTGTGAGATCACTTGATATAAAAAAAGATCCATTTCGACCTCATGAAAATGATGAAGAGCTTTTTGGTGCTGAAATACCATATCTTAGTATAATTGGGGCATTAATGTATCTTGCCAATAATTCCCGACCAGATATTGCTTTCTTAGTAAATTTGTTGGCAAGATTTAGTTCTTCCGCAACACAGAGACACTGGAATGACATTAAGAATGTATTCAGATACCTTTGAGGGACCATTGATATAGGTTTATTTTATTCAAATAAATCTAAGTTATCATTGATTGGTTATGCAGATGCAGGATATTTGTTTGATCTACACAAAGGTCGATCTCATATGGCTATTTATTTACAAGTGGAGGTACAACCATATTATAGTGTTCAACGAAACAAACTATGGTTTCTACTTTTTCAAATCATGCAGAGATAATATCCATTCGCAAAGCAAGTCGAGAATTGGTTTGGTTAAGATCCATAACTCAACACATCCAGGAAACATGTGGTCTTTCTTCGATATAAAATATTCCAACAATATTGTGTGAATACAATGCTGCATGCATAGCTCAACTGAAAGGAGCATACATCAAAAGAGATAGAACAAAATAAATTTCACCGAAATTCTTTTTCATTCGTGATCTTCAAAATAATTGTGAAATAAATATTCAACAAGTTCGTTCAAGTGATAATTTGGCGGATCTGTTCACTAAGACATTACCAAACTTAACATTAGAGAAGCTGATATACAAGATTGGAATGTGTCGTCTTCGAGACATTAAGTAATATTTTTATCAGGGGGAGTAACTACGCGCTGCATTACTTTTACTGTGTAGTAGTCAACTCTTTCATTGTTTTACAATAGTGATACTTCAATTTTTGTGTATATATAAAGGCTTTGTAACAAATGGGTAAAAACACACAATTGAAAAAGAAAAGGAGAAAATACACAAGTTACCCATCAAACTTGTCTATTTATACATCTTAATTTTACGGGCGACCTATATCGCCCTTATTTTTGTTTGAGGTGAATTTAATACCATCCTAAATGATGAAGTGGCAAACGCAGTAGTTTCACTCTCCCAAACTCGCGTGTAAGAGGGAAAGATTCATTTCTTAAATTTAAGATTGAATGTAAAGTTCTAAGAGAAATAAGAAGAAAATTGGAACTTTATTAACAATATTTCTTTGGGAACATCTGGGCAAAAGCTCAAATGAAAGACAAATACAACAAATTGAGACACTCTGATCAATACCCAAAATTAAATGGATCACAACCAAGGGCAGTATCACATACCAAAGTTCAGACCACAAAGCTAAGATCGCACCGAAAGTCAATTTTTCGAGTGACTAAATGGTTGTTTCAAAAGATGTTTTTGGGTTGTATTGGACTGGTTTTATGGGCGAGAGGGGTTGGTTTACAAGTTAGAACTGGCAGCGTTTTGGATCATTCTCGCAACTGTTTTGGGCTTATTTTTTGGACCGATTTTAAGGTGTTTTGAAGCTGTAAACTGGTGATTTTGAGGACTGATTTCAGCAGGTTTTGGGGAGGTTTCGGGTCTGGAATTTGCTGCGATTCTCAGTGATTTTAGAGTGATTTTACAGGCGGGAAAAAAATGCTGGAATTTGGGATTATTTGGGGTGAGTTTTAGGTGCTGATTTTGGGGGTTAGTTGTGGGGGAGAAGGGGGGTTGAGCTTTGTTTTGGGCTGGTTCAGCGCTGTTTTGCCAACTAATTTTTAGTGGTTAAAAGGAGCGAAAATAGCGGTCATTTGGTGGCGAATTTACATGACTTTGAAAGATGAAGAAATGGCTACTGTTTTGGGGTTTTCTTTTTGTTTTTGCAGCTTTTCAAGGTGGTTTAGAGCTGGTTCCATGGTGGTGTAGGTGGTGATGAAGATGACATGGAAAAAAAGAGTTTAAAAAAAGTAATTAAATAAGTGAAAAAAAAAATAAAGCAGCTTTTGACACGTGGCGCACGTGTACTACACATCCCACCACAAGATTGACTAAGTGTTACCAATAGGGTATTAAAATTTACCCCAAATAAAAATAGAGCGGACATAAGTCGCCCCTAAAATTAAGGTGTGTAAATGATTTTTTCCAAACAAGTTTGATGGGCAATTTATGTATTTTTTCAAAAAAAAAGTTCTTTCTTTTTCTATCTCCGCTTCTTGTTTATATTTTACTGAACTGCTTTTATTTCGTAACCGTAAGAAACATAAGAGGCTGGTAGTTCCTACCTTCGCGTACGAAAATTCATCACATTTGGGAAAAAAAAAAAAAGAAAAAAAGTGTATCACTTTTAGCTCAACTTAATAGTCCTCGAGATGTTGACTTATATAACAAAGTGATACCTCTTCTCCTGCCGCTACAATCGCTCACAAACACTCATTTGATTAGTAACTTTTGTTTTACTTTGGAAAAACTGAAAACTAATTTCTCTTTCATGAAAAAAGAAAACTAACTTCTCTTTTACTCCATTGGCCTTCACAACTTAGAGTTTTTTTTTCTTAAATTGTCATGTATTATTCGAAACTATTTAATTTTGCAATTTATTACATTTTTTTCATTTATGTAATTATTATTAGCAGTTGTATTTGTCTTTATTGTTAATGAATCCTTACGTGATCTCAGTGTACTAGATGTCCGCCATCGATATATCAATGGTGGTGGTCTTTCTCGCTAATTGGATAGTCACAAGCTCAACTAAATTAGTAGCCTACAACCAAATTTTAAAGAGAGAACTTAAACTTTTTAATAAACACATGTATAAAATTCATTGTTTTTATGTAATTTTAGTATAGTATTCTTACAAGACATAAAAAATTTAACTTTATGTAAATATTATATATTACTTAAATTAATAAGAATTAATTTAAGTTAATAAAATATTAGCCAAGTGATTGCAATTTATTACCATGTATCTTATTGTAAGAAAAAATATTTACGAATATGAAGATTTAGTTAATTGATTTCAAAGTTCTAAAATATTCTATTGCTAAAAGTAGTCGGTCTTTCTTTTAAAAAAAAGAATTTGTATTGTTTCTACACATTTCAATATTCTCTAAGCAAAAATATTATGTATTTCACTATATAATACCGCTCAAAATTTTGGGGCCTAAAGCAAAAAAATTCACTAGCCTCCCCCCTCCCTTAGACAACATGCTCAAACTTTTTGAGAAAAAAGATTTGAACTTACCCTTTAATTTTTTAGTTATGTTTTACAACTACTCTCAATGTAGAATTACGCTACCGATCAAGGGCAAAATGAATTTTTTTTTTCCTTCAAAAATAATATTAAATCAATAATATAACGAAGATGGAGAACAAAATTGCTCAATTTCAAATAACACGGCAATCCTTTTTTAAAAGGCCAAATACATACACAACCCATTAAATTTGATCCAATATTTTATTTTGGCACTCTAACTAACTCTTATTTCATTTTGGCCCTTCAACTCCATTTTTTTTGTTCTATTTTAACACAAAAAGTTTTTCCCCAGGTAAAAATATATGGTAATTTCAAATTATTTTATTTTTTCCTTTTTTCTGCCCACATCCCGGGGAAAAATATTTTTTTTAAATATATTTTTAATAATAACTACGGGTTGAACTGAACCCATAACTCTCGACGCGGAGTAAAAATTTGTATGTAAAAATTTATTAAAATTTAAAAAAATAGATATGAACCCATAATATTTAAAAATATAATGGGTTCTTTTGTTCCACTTTGACAAAAATTTTTTTATCCCAAGCAAAAATACAGCTCGGACAAATACCCAGCTGCTACCCCCACCACCCGCATTTTTTTTTGTAATTTCAAATTATAATTTTTTCGTTTTTCTACCCCCTCCCGTGGAAAAAATATTTTTATATATATTTTTTCAGTAATAACTATGAGTTCAACTGTACCGATAAATTTCGACGCAGAGTAAAAATTTATATGTAAAAATTCATTAAAATTGTAAAAGAAATAGATATAAACCCATAATTTTAAAAGTATAATGGGTTCAATATTAAAAACATTAAAATTGAATCCATATGATTTAAATTCTGGATTCGCCTCCACGTTGGGAGTATTAAAAAATAGTCAGCTTTTGTGTCAAAGTGAAACAAAAAAAATGGGGTTGGAGGGCCAAAATGGAACAAGGCTGAGTTAAAGTGCCAAAATAAAAAATTTGGCCAAGTTTAATGGGCCGTGTATGTATTTGGCCATGGAAATTTGGCTGAAAAATGGTCCCTCACGCGCCTAAAGGGGGAGACAAATCACACACTAAATCTAGTGAGCTTTTGTGTTAAAGTGGAATAAAAAAATGGAGTTGGAGGGCCAAAATGAAACAAGAGTTAGTTAGAGTGCCAAAATAAAATATTGGGCCAAGTTTAATGGGCTGTGTATGTATTTTGACTTTTTAAAATTAAACCAAAATTCTCTCACCATTTTTCAATATTCAAACACAGATCGGATGGACCCCACAAACTGCCAGGTAGATATTGAGTAAGAAACATGTGGTCCCTACTTCTGAACATATGTGGAGGAGACTTTCTGTTGGGATATTTTTTCCTATCTGTACTTTGGCCTAAACTATACAAAATCCAAATACTGTCACATTTGTGAGATGAAATTTGACAAGTGCCACACATGCAAATTCCTACATTTTTTAATTGCATGCTTACCATTTATCATACAACCTCAAACTTTGGGCCCCATTCAAGTAAAAATTAATTTCAAGTAAAACAGCCATATTTTGAACCAAAAAAAATGGTTTCTTTAGCCCAAAAAAAAAGAAAAAAGGATAAAAATAATAGCTGGTTTGAAAATTTCATTATAAATAATAGGAAACAAATTTCACAATTTCATTAATTCCTTTTATCCTTTCATCTAGTTTATCCAAAATAAAGAAGAAGAAAAATTAAACTTCTTTCCAAAATAAAAAAAAAAGTTTTATTTTGTATGAAAAAGGTAGTAAAAATGAAAAATTCACATCTTATGGAAAAAGTCATTAATACCATTATATTGGAATTTTTTTAAACACGTTTTACTTCTTAATTACAATAAGTTTTTTACTTTCATAATAAGTAGTTTTCGATAAACGAGAAGATAAATGTACAATAAACATAATACAGTATATTTTTATTTCCTTTTGTTTTACCGTAACCGACATTACTTCGAAGGAAAATTTTATCTCGCATTATAATTACTTCTTTCTATATTTTAAACAAGTATTTTCGATGAGAAAATAAAATAATTATTGTAAACAACAAATATTTTCATCTTTTTATTATTTTTCAACCCATTTAACAGCAAAAGGAAAGTAATTAGAAGTAAAATTATTTCAATGGAGTCAGACATTAAAGTTATATTATGCCATATACACATAAGCTAACATGTTCGTTGCTCGATTACAGAATATTTTTTAAAATTTAAATCGAATTCGCGTAGGGCTTAGCCACATAGATATATCCAAAAACAATTAACGTATTTATACCTTTTTTAAGCTGGTAAACATTCTAGTTAAATTAGAAAATTCAAACAAATTTCTTATTAAATGGCTGCATTTATTTATAACGACAATACAACCTGTAAATGAAATCATTTAAAAAATTTGTGTACAAGTGTATCTTATCCACTTTTCCTATCAGTATTAAAGACTCATGATTCAATGACTTTTTTTAAAATATTATTATTCCTGAATCTTTAAAAATGATATATCAGTAGTGCTCATGTGGGGTTATTGTTTGGTATATGATACTGTATTTAAAATTTGCTTTTTGATTTAAAGTTTATCCTTTCATTATTTTCTTGCCCTCCTTTTTTTTAAAGAATAAACAAAGCTTAAAGCTAAATTTAAATAAGAGAAGGTTTTTTTATGTATTTTTTGTTTATAACGTTATACTTTTATAAGATATAAAACTTATAAGTTCACAATAAATATTAGTAGTATCAAATATATAGTGAATGCTAATTCAAGTTAACGAGATGCTAGTTATGTATTAGCAATATATTATTTTTGACTATGATTTGAATATTTTAATTTAAAGTTCTGAAATATTTTTATTACGTAGTAAAAATAAACAAAAATTTTATCTTTCTTAGTAAATACTTTATACTTTCTTTTAATATTATTTAACATCAGAAATCAAAAATTTTGGCCCCAGAAGTTTTGGGGGCCTAAAACAAAGAATAGCAAGTAAGAAACCGTCAGCAAAAGAATAGCAAGAGGAAGTTTGAGAATTGAGAGCATGGATTGGTTGCTTTGACTGGGTTTTATTTTTCAGTGTTGTACTCTACACAGACACTTCACAGGTATTTTTATTTTTGTGTTCTTGAAAATGGCTTTACATTTTATTTCCTGTCACTTATTCTTCTCTCTGTGTTTTTATTTTATTTTATTTTATGGAACGGTTTGAAGTCTTTCATGTTGTTTCAATGTATAAAATGAGACAACTTTTGATGTTTCAGTGTTCAGAGAAATGTTAAAATTTTGATTTTTATTATATACTTGCAAGTTTTTTGAAATAAGAATCAATTTTTATGTTCAAAATCTGGTAGTGTCTCTGTTGTCTAGGTTTAGGTTAGTTTCTATATCAAGCATAGACATTAGTGCTGTCCAGTAGTTTGAATCTTTCAATTTTTAGTGTTTTGACTCTTTTGGTAAAACTCATGATTGCTTATTGTCATTGCCATTTATGGCTAGGTTAATGTTTATATGAAGTACTGTCAGATAAAGTAGGCTGATGTGTCTTCCTTTTTTTTTTTAATCTCATTTTAAAGATTTTTTATTTTTACTTCATTCTGGCCCTCCCTTATTCAAGAATCTTTTGATTTTGATTTTTATCTCAAAACCAAATATAAATGTATGCTGATTCCATTCCAATTAGTAAAGCACTGTTCTTTGATGTGATTATGTTGGAAATGCAGTTGTGTTTTGTGGTATTGTAAGTGTTTGGTTTTGTGTCTAAGTCAAACATTCATGTTGATTTGTTAGGTTGAAGATGAACATGGACTTTTCCGAGTCTACGAAAGTTGTATATAATCGAATTCAGAAACTAGAGCCAGAAAATGTGTCTAAGATCATTGGTTATCTCCTCTTACAAGATCATGGTGAACAGGACATGATTAGGTTAGCGTTTAGTCCCGACAATTTGATTCATTCCTTGATTAATAAAGCTAAGAAAGATCTTGGATTATCATCCAAACCAGCCATTTCCGGTCCTCTTTCACCTCCCTTGGTCAATCGAGTGTTATCTTCAGACGTTCCCTTGAAATTTGCTCCATTCTCATCAGCTTCACCTCGCCCTTTTCCGACTCTTCGACTTGGAAATCCTTACGGGGAACATCAAGGTCCTGGCGAGAATCATCCAATTCATACCTTGGATTTTGTACCTGTGGGTTGCTCGGATACTATGACCGATGAACGTCAACAACTCCCAAACCAATTTCAGTTCTTATCTTTAGATGATCAGTCAAACCATGTTAATTCAGAATTCCCCGGCGATCACTATTTCTCTGTATCTGCATTAGGCCCAAGATCGAGTCGAAGGTCTCCAAGCTTGCCCGAGTTTCCTGTTAAGGTTTGCCATTACTTTAACAAAGGCTTTTGTAAGCATGGAACCAACTGTCGGTACTTTCACGGCCATCCAAGTCTGGAAAGCTTCTCGCAAGTCTTCAATTCAAACTTACATGAAGTGGGAAGTGATGAACATATCTTCAAACCCGGATCTCTAGAGAAACTGGAGATGGAACTTACCGAGCTTCTCAAATCTAGACGGGGTCTCCCTGTTTCAATTGCTTCATTGCCTATGTTGTACTATGAGAAGTATGGAAGGACACTTCAGGCTGAGGGTTATTTGACCGAAAGTCAAAGACATGGGAAAGCTGGATATAGCCTGACTAAGCTGCTCGCTCGACTAAGAAACAGTATTCGTGTCATCGACAGGTTCAACTTGTATAGTTCTCTCCTTTGGTGGATATTGTTCTTTTGACATAGACTGTATTTGATATAGATGTTTGTATTTGAGACAGGCCTCACGGACAGCATGCCGTTATTTTAGCTGAGGATGTTCCGAAATACATGGAGTATAGTGGCGAAAGAAATGAACACGGAGCAATTGTAGCTGGTTCTCGCCAGATTTATCTGACTTTTCCGGCTGAGAGTACCTTCAGCGAGCAAGATGTTTCCAACTATTTCAAGTAAGTTACTCCAAGTGAATTGACACCTATTATTAGTCAAGTTATTTCATCTTCATAGACTGTATTAATCTTAGTCATGTTTATGCAGTCAGTTTGGGCCAGTCCAAGATGTTAGGATTCCTTGTCAGCAGAAGAGAATGTTTGGATTTGTAACTTTTGTTTTCCCAGAGACAGTTAAGCAGATCCTGGCAAAGGGGAATCCTCATTTAGTTTGCGGCGCACGTGTTTTGGTGAAACCTTACAGGGAAAAGTCCAAGCTTGTAGATAGGTATATTTCCTGGTTTCTTTTTCTGTGAAGCCTTCTATAGTTTATTTGCATATTTCTTAATTATCGGTCAAATGTACCCTGCTTAACATTGTGTGTGGAATGTTGGGATGCAATGATATTGCGTTGCTAATACCTTTTGTGTTTGTAGTTCAATGTATCGATATTAGCAGTGATGACTCTTTGAATACTCTCAATGATATGTGAACCTATATTTTCAGATCTATGGTTGGTTAAATGGAATCTCATTTGTTTCCCTATCTACCTATATTCCGTTCTATCGAATTTAAATGTTTGCACATTTCCTTCAACTGTTAATGTCGCGATTGAGTGATGTTTCAAAATACATTGCCTTGTCAAAACTTTGCATTGGCTTGCATATAACTTTTCGTATCGATTTGCATTTGATATGATCTTTATCTTATCTCTGCAGAAAATGCCTGGAGAAAGCTTATCAAGCTTCCTATTATAATCCCTCCTTTATTGACGCAGAATCCGAACTCCAATCTTGTAAGATACACTTCAATTCAAACAATCAAAACCTACACTATATTTGTCATAGAAGTAATATTTATATCCGTTTTTTCTTTTAGCACCTAGTGTCTGTGAAAATTCAAGACTAATGAAAAAACAACTCATGGAGGAACAAGAGCGTGCCATTGAGTTTGAGAGACGGCATTTTCCAGAGTTGCAATTAGCTGCAAAATCATTGCATCATCAAATGCGCCTTGGTTACTCAGTAGAGGATTTGAAGCTTAGAGAAGGTTCTTTAACATGCACTTCTGAAGCATATCCCCCAACCTAAGATCCTCGACTATCCATTTTACCTGACATTATTCTTTTCTTTGCTTTTCGTGCTTCCACCTGTATAGGCCATAGCGAACAACTGGAGTTCCCATCAGCCGAGAGTTTTAATTACCTGCTACATGTATATAACAATGGTTCCACCAGCGAGGACAAAGCTAGGCACGCTAAGACGAGTCACTGTGACCAAGAAAGGTAAGGCATTTTGGTACTGTCCTTTTGAGTTTTATACTGTTTGTATCCTTTTGAGAGGGAGCCTTGGCGTAACTGGTAAAGTTGTTGTGATGTGATCAGTAGGCCACGGGTTTGAGCAGTGGAAATAACCTCTTGCAGAAATGCAGGGTAAGGTTGCATACAATAGACCCTTGTGGTCTAGCACTTTCCAGGACCCCACGCATAGTGGGAGCTTAGTGTACCGGGCTGCCTGCTGTTTGTATCCTTTTGAGTTTGTTGTTGATAGTTATTCTTTATTTAATCAGTTCATCGGGATGTTGCAGTGGTCAAGGATTGAATCTTCCAGATAGCCCGTTCGCATCTCCAATAAGGAATGGCATTTCAACTGTCATTTAGGTTCAGAATATAGAGTTTAAAGAGGACTGAGTTTTGGAAAGCAGTTCGTTCGTTTGACACATAAAAGTACTTCTCTTCCTAAATATTTCCATAAAACAGTTTCTATTAGGATAGTTGCTCAACTGCCTGCAAA
Source organism: Nicotiana glauca (assembly GCA_026770625.1). Taxonomy (NCBI): domain Eukaryota; kingdom Viridiplantae; phylum Streptophyta; class Magnoliopsida; order Solanales; family Solanaceae; genus Nicotiana; species Nicotiana glauca. The sequence goes on along the minus strand of MU749862.1, from coordinate 7,847 downwards.
TACACCTGATCCTACAGAAAGCGCGAGAAGTTATTCGTTCATTTTTTAGGTGAACATCATAAGAAAATTATATAAAAAAAAGAATTGCGACATGTAACAAGTTTCATAGGTTTTCAGCTTTGATAAGAAGTTAATGATAGGGAGCAAGTTTGAAGCTTGCTTTGCAGGTTTTAGAAGTTAAAATGTAATTATGGTTTTTTCCTAAGTGTGATGGAGAAGAAGATAGGCTCAGATTCAGAGTTTGGTGTCCAATGTAGAGCTCTCTGCTACTAGACACAAATGCTAATGTTGCTAACAATAAAGTTATACATAGTTATCATTTCCAATCTGTTATACTTTTTTAACACAAATTTGTCATTTATATTTTGGATGACGGTTTGCTTGTTATTGCCCCTCTCCCTTTTCCCTTCTTGAGCCGAGGATCTATCGGATATATCTTTCTACTTTCTTAAAGGCAGAGGTAATGTCTGCGTACATTCTATCCTCTCCGGATCTCACTTATGAAATTTTACACTGAGTATATTGTTGTTGTTGTTGTTATATTTTGGATAACGGTTACAGTGGTATCGGAGTTAGCTTACATGCACCTCGGTTAATCCACTGATTTTTCGGTTACCTGCTATCAGCATAGGTACCGAGTAATCCTATTTGTTTGCTAAAAAAGTAAACACAAAGTAGTTGAATATGGATCATATATGATATGTGGTCCTGTACTGCATGTTCTCTTAGTTGTACAAAAGGGTCCACCCAAAATAGAAAAGAAAATGTATATTAGACCCTTGATTTGCGGAACTGATGCAAGTTGTATTTAAAAAAAAATTATACTATTTAATGCCAAAACTAAGTAAATTGACCATCTTAGAAAGTTATTATTTTGTCGCTTTCGTCCATCTTGATCTACTTTAATTTTTTATTTATTAATTCGCCATTATACAACTGAAAAATATTGTGAAAGGAAAAAAAAACTGCAATCTGTGAGATTGGACTTGTGACTTCTTTAATAGTGATTGACTTTGATAAAGTAGTGGTGCTGAAGTGCGACATTGATTTAGATTTTTGGACATTATGTGAATTTTAATTTTTGATTTTTGATTTGTGGGACCTACTTATCTATCTGTTTTTTCAATCTTTTATACGACACAAATATGTTACATGTCTATGGCCATAAACATTTTTGTTCACCCATTTCTTAGCCACAAGTCCACAACACAATTCATAATTAAAAACTAGTTTGATTCTCTTCGTATCCACTAGTTTTATTGATTTATATATTGAATCAAAACTAAGCTCCATTTGGTAGTTCGCGAGACATTTCTTCACTAAAATAAAATAGTTGTTTCTTTGTAGGACACCCATAGATTATCTATAAAAAATAATGTAGAAGGAAATTAATTTAGGACAAAAGAGAATAAACAACTTTTTCTTGTAGCATGCAAGTCGCATAAAAATTAAGAAGCGTATATTTTTAGCCGCGCTCAAGTAAAAATAGCGTGTGATAGCCACTAAGTAAGGTGATCTTTATTTTTTATCCACTAATTCTAATGCTCAGTAAAAATAGCCACTACTTTATTAAAATTATTTTGAAAAGGCAATTTTACCCTTTCTTCAATTCTTATATTCCCAACCCTTGTTTTATTCATTCAAAGGGAAAATTTGAGAGCGAAAATTTCAGAGGCAAGTTTCGCGTGCTGTATCGTCCTCGCATGCAAACCAGCCGCACTTAATCTTTCTCCTTCGTCATCTTCTCTGCATTGAACGATCGAACTGGTACTTTTTCTTTTGCTTTTATGCATTTTTTCTTTTTGTATATGTGTAATCGCGATCAATGTTGTGTCAAGTATGTGTAAAATTTTAAAAATGATGATTATAAGTTGATTCAATGTCGAATCAGTAGCGAATCTTTGTGAGGAAGTTATTCAAAAATTTATGGTATTGAAATGTGTTTGTGGTTCAATCAATATATTTGATTATGTAAGGACATTTCATAAAAATAGTCGTATAAATTCATAAGCTAACTGTGTTTATGAATTTTTAGTTAACTGTGTTCATAAAAGTTAAGGACCAAGTGTCATTAACTTTTGAACTTGGAACTCAAAGTTAAATACTGAGTGTCCTTAACTTTTGAACTTCAAACTTGAAGTTCAGGACCAAGTGTCCTTAACTTTGGAACTTGAAACTTGAACTTTAGGACCAAGTGTCCTTAACTTTTCAACTTGAAACTATAAGTTAAGAACTGCACGTCTTTAACTTTTTAACTTGTAACTCTAAGTTAAGGACTAAGTGTCCTTAACTTTTGAAGTTGTAAGTCAAAGTTCAGGACTAAGTGTCCTTAACTTTTGAACTTGGATTCAAAGTTAAGGACCAAATGTCCTTTACTTTTGCACTTGAAACTTGAAATTCGGGACCAAGTTTCCTTAACTTTTCAACTTGAAACTATAAGTTAAGGACTGCATGTCCTTAACTTTTTAACTTGAAACTTGAAGTTAAGGACCACGTGTCCTTAACTTTTGAACTTGAAAGTTGAAGTTCAGGACCTATTGTTCTTAACTTTTGAACTTAAAACTTTAAGTTAGGGTCTGCATGTCCTTAACTTTTTAACTTGAAACTTGAAGTTCAAGACCAAGTGCCCCGAACTTTTCAACTGGTAACTGTAAGTCCTAATCTTTTATGTTCTTTTTCCTTCTTTGTAGTGTGCTATTGGAAGGAGATCGTGTGTTCAACTTTGATGTTTGGCATAATTCAATGAGCTATTGGAAAGGAGATTTACAGTATAAGGAAACAATCAAAACTTTTTTGTCGAACAAGCAGTGGAAGAAGTTGAGGGATGATATTTTTCGGAAACTTTTTCCGATTACAAAGTGTGAAGTTCCGTGGCAAACTTATTCACTGTGTATTGCTTTCAAAAATTATAGATAATGACCCTGATTCGATGACATCCAAGGTTTTTGATCATGAAATTAAGTTTACACGTTAAACATTTCATATAATTACTGGTTTGAAGTGTTATTGTTCACCGGACATCAAAGGTTTGCATGAAAAAGAGAATAGACTTTCGAAAGTCTATTTCCCCAGAAAGGATAGAGTTGAGTTGGGTGATTTGTATAGTTTTATTACTAGTCACCCAAATGGTACAACTGTATCATTTGTAGGCAGCGATGATGATGTTGTGAAGTTGGAAATAATTTATTTTGTTGAATCTGTTTTGATAGGGAAGCGGAAGAATAGGAATATGTTCGAGCAGATAATAAAAATTGTAGATGATGATGAACTTTGCTCTTCTTACAACTAGGGCTCTCTTTGTTATGAAACGTTATTAAAATCATTGAAGAGTTGTTTGAAGCCCAATGAGAATAAGAATGAGAATGAGAATGAGAAAGAGAAAGAGAAAGACAAGAATAACTACACTATACTTGGCTTTCCTTTTGCCGTTTGTGTTTGGATTTTGGAAGTATTGCCTATTTTCCAGAAAAAATAATTTGTGAACTTCCGAGAATGTGGTTTTCCTCGGATGTTATGTTATTCGGAAATGAAATCTCCACAATATGATTCTCTGTATAAAAATACTTCCATAATGAAAATATAAGTTAATCTAATTACTAGTTTTTTTTAGGTTTATTTGTTTTAGTTCTGAATACTTATGTTTTTTTCGGTTATATAATAGGTTTATAAGTTGATCGAGGTAGCACCATTTATTCCCATTGAAGAAGATATAGAGCCTGTCAGTGTGCATGCGCCAAGTTCTCAAGATCAAAGCTCAATGCCTTCTTCCACACAATTTGATGAAGCCATGCTTAAGAAAATTTTTAAAGTAGGTTTTCTGTCTTTGAATAGCATTAGTTTTTTTATTTGATTGTTTTTTGCTTAAGAGACTTTTTGTTTTTATGGTTTTTGATTCAAAAATTATCAAAGAAGTTTAAAAAGGATCTGCAAGCTGAAGCTACAAGAATAAATCAGAAAATAGTTGTATCAAAAAAAAAAAGATTCAAAATGATATCAAGGTAATATCATTAATTTCAGTTAGTCTAAGTTCAGGACCTTGTGTCCTTAACTTTTGAACTTGTAACTCAAAGTTAAGGATTGCTTATCCTAAACTTTCTTACTTGTAAGTCTAAGTTAAGGACCATCTGTCCTGAACTTTTGAACTTGAAACTTGAAGTTCAGGACCATGGTCCTTAACTTTTGAACTTGGAATTCAAAGTTAAGGACTCCCTGTCCTTAACTTTTGAACTCGAAACTTGAAGTTAATGACCTATTATCCTTCACTTTTGATCTTGTAACTATAAGTTAAGGACTGCATGACCTTAACTTTTGAACTTGAAACTTGAAGTTTAGGAGTGTCCTTAGCTTTTGAACTTGTAAGTCTAAGTTTAGGACCATCTGTCCTGAACTTTTGAACTTGTTACTTTAAGTTAAGGACTGCATGTCCTTAACTTTTTTACTTGTAACTTGAAGTTTAGGACTACCTGTTCTTAAATTTCTAACTTAGTTTCTTTCACAGGATTTAAAGAAAAGTCTAGGATCAAAGATTGATACTTTGTTGAAGATTTTTGTGAAACCTGATGAAAGGAACATATAGAGAGAATCTAGTGTTCCAATTACTAAAGATGGAGTTGATGATCATTGTGATGGTACAGAACCTACTCTTACAATTAACAAAGATGCAGGTGATGATACAGATGTGCATGCAGAAGTTCAGCATGAAAGCGATTATAGAGATGCACATATAGATGATAAAACTGATATTGGCACTGAAATTGGAAAATGTTAGATTTAGATTTAGATTTTTTTTCATAAAAATTTATATTCAATATCGTAATACATATAAACTTTTTTTGTGATTACAAATATGTTTAGAATCTATTGATGGAGTGGAAGTTCAAGATGTAGCAGAATGTCAAGACCGGGAAAATACAAAAGAGACAGGAGTAACAGAAAAAAATTTGTAAATGTGGAGTGCAATCCCAGGATTTAGAAAGTCCATTGGGAACAAGTGTCAGTGAGATTGTATAAAAATGTTTAGAAGGAACATATGATATGTCTAAACCTCTCTCGTATAAAGAGAAATTTGGAGTTCAAAATTATGCCAATCAAGGTTAGATGTAATTTTCATGATATGTTGAATGTTAGTTTTAGTGAACTATTAGAATGGGTATTAATTATAAATATTACATAATCTTTTGAAGCTGCAAGGGAAGAAGATGGAGTCAAGAGAAAAGTGGACTACAATCTCAAGACTTAGAAAATACCCAAGAAACAAGCACAAGTGAGATTGTTTCCAAATGCATAGATGGAACATGTGATCTCTCTACACCTTGCTCTCTTACCAACAATATTGGAAGCCAAGAAAATGCTAGTGAAGATAATGATTTAACTGCGATGATCTTGACAGTTGCAAACGGTTAGACAGTATTTTTTTTTTAATTTTTATACATGTTTTTTTAATCAAAGATTAGTAACAAGTACTAATTGTGTTAGCTCTTATAAATATTTTCTAGAATCTCGTGAACTTACAATTGAAGAACATGGAAAACAGTTGCAAAATAAACAAAATATGCAATTGGAAGATAAAGAAAATGCAACCAATATGTTAGCTCAACTGTCTGTTGAAAAAAATACAAGAAGGCAGAGTGAACAAGACAGGTATTGATTGTGTCCTAAATATTATATTCATAATTAAAAATGCCAGTACATTTTAAAAATAATGTTCTTAGTTTTTGTCTCTTCATTTGACGACTTGCAGCAAACTAATATATATATATATATATATTGTAACGACCCAACCCGTCGTCTCATAAGTTACTACCCTGTTCTTCCCATTTTCGGCTTTCTTATGTTTCATTATCGGTATTGGGTGCGTTAGAATTTAATTGAAAGAATTTTGATAAGAAATGAGACACTTAGTCTCTTTTAAGAAGGCTTAAGTTGGAAAAATCAACCGGATGTTGACTTGTAAGTTAGAAGGCTCGGAATTGAATTTTGATGATTCGGTTAGCTCCGAGTGATGATTTAAGTCTTAGGAGCGCAATCGAAAGTAATTTTGGAAGTCCGGTGAAGAAGTTAGCCTATTTTGGCGAAGTTAGTATTTTGGCGAATTCCGGTTGATAGGTGAAATTTTGATCCGAGGGTCGGAATGGAATTCCGAGAGTTGCAACAGTTTCGTTAGGTGATTTTGGATATGTCTGCAAATTTTCAGGTCATTCGGACATCGTTTGGTCGGGTTTTGATTGAATGCAAGTTTCGGAAGTTTTAGTTTAACTTAGGCTTGAATCCGTGTAATTCGATGATTTTGATGTTTATGATAGTGTTTTTATGTTATGAGCAAGTTTGAATAAGGTGTTGGGATGTGTTGATGCTTTTGGTTGAGGTCTCGGGGGCCTCGGGGTGATTTCGGATGGTTAAACGGAAATTTTTGAAGTTTGCAGCAGGTCTGTTATTGAAGCTCCAGGTATTTCCGCATCTGCAGAAAAAGGACCGCAGGAGCGGTTCCACAGATGCGGTTGGTCAATCGCAGAAGCGGTCCTGGAGAAGGGCTGGTATTTCCGCAAAAGCGGAAGAGTTTCCGCAGAAGCGGTCACCGCAGAAGCGGTTATGGACCGTAGAAGCGGTCCTGGCAATTTGAAGGAAAACCGCAGAAGCGGTATATTGGTCGCAGAAGAGACAATCGCAGAAGCGGTTGGGATGTCGCAGAAGCGAAAATCACTGAAGTTTTCATGAAATAGTGTTCGCGACTTTCAGAGTTAGAAACATATTTTAGACTTCGGGGAAAGGCAATTTGTGGGCGATTTTGAAGAGAATTCGTGGGATATCATCAGGTAAGTGTTCTTAGACTCGGATTATGTTGTTATGATGTAAAAACATAGATTAAACACTAAAAATTCAAGGAATTAAAGGGTAAAAATTGAGGTTAGGGCTTGAAGCCTAAGAGAGTCTAAATTGACGATTTGAGGGGTCAAATGGACTCCGATTCTTATGTATTTTATATGTACGGACTCGTGGTGAGACGAGGATTCCGAAGATATGAATTTTGTAATTTTTTAAGAAGTGGGCCCGGGGCTCGGGTTTTACCAACTTCGTGAATTTTAATACTTTTCGAGTATTTTTGATTGGGTTATGTTTCTTTAACCCATATTTATGTATTCGTTATGATTTTGACTAGATTCGACGTGCGAGGAGATTGATACGAAAGGAAAAGGCATTGCAGAACATTCTACGGTCGGTTAGAGTTGAGTAGTTGGTGTATATGATGGCCTGAGGGTTTGAAACCCCGACTTATCACATTATGGCGCTATTGTAGGGCGTGACTCGTACCCCATGGTAGGTGCGGGATTGTTTATGACTGGGGATTGCGACTTGGTCCATCCCGAGCAAGAATGTTTCTATATTGGCGACTGATACGCACCCTATATTGATTATATCTGGGCTTATTGCCATGTTTGGGGCCTTGTGCCGATCTGTAGCATCCTCAGAGGATGAATATCATTGTGATAGCATGCTTTGTATAATCATTGATCTCAGTCCTGTGTTTAATCACTGATATGAAATGCTAAGTCACTTTTCCTGAAGTTAAAAGTATATTCTTCTAAATAAATTGGAAATTTGGAAATTAGTTGAATCTGTTACGTGACTCATATGCATATTGTGGACTGAGTATGGATCGGGCTGCACGCCGCAGCGAATGTTATGATTATATTGCGCTTGGGCTGAAGGAGCCCCTCCGGAGTCTGTACACACCCCCAGTGAGTGCCGTCGACATTAAATGGATCGGGCTGTAAGACACAGCGTGTTCATGTGCATTGCATTGCATCCTTGCATTATACTTGACTGATATACTTGATGTTGTTTTGCTG
>MU749861.1:16768-34756 GCA_026770625.1 Nicotiana glauca | reverse complement strand
CCCCTGCACTTTTATTTTGGAACTACGGGACGGTATCCCGGGAGATCCATTGGACAGTTGAGGAGAGGGCTACAGGACGGTATCCTGGGAGACCCTCATTAGTATTTGAGATTGAGTGGTGTTTACCCTGTGTTTTTTTATCCTGGTAGTTATTATTGTTTCGTTGATTTGCCTTATTACGCTGCAGCATTTATCATTCTTGTCAGATTTACACCCTGTTAAATTGTTGCAATTATGATGCACGAGGTTTCTGCCGTGCAGTTGTTCATATTGTGATGCACGAGGTTTCTGCCGTGCGGTTGTTGTTGAAAGGTTGCACGAGGTCTTTGCCGTGCTATTGTTGTTATTGATGTTTTGCATATGCGGCGTAATAAGGCGAGATATGTTATATGCTTATATGTGGCTTGCGCATGTGGCGGAATAAGGTGGGATATTGTTATGCACGTGTGGCGAAATAAGGCGGTGCCTATTATATTATTTAGTGCACATGTGGAAAAATAAGGTGGGCTATGTCAGGGATTGATTGTATAGAGTTGTGACAGCCTGTTGAGGCATTCCTATTTATTTCTATTGTGATTGTGGATTATCTGTCTGTATGGNGAATTTTGTTAGAAGCATTTGCACAAGCATACACGTAGCTGAGCACTCCTATTAGAGGTGAATTCCTCCTGATTTTTTTTCTAAGGGTGGAGGTATGACTCGGTTATCCATTATATTTGGGAGAGTGTCCCTAGTTAGCCAGTTAGTTGTCGGTATGACCATGAGATTGATGGGGCACAGGATGCCAATTGTTAGATTTCAGATACTGGGTTTTCGCGAGTTGTGGTTAGTCCGAGATTGGTGAAATTGTGGAAAGAGTGGGATAAGGCCTTCTGTGAACATCATTGTACGATATAAGTTATTGACTTGTTTCTTTTCTTGTTGTGTTGTGGCCTTAGGATTTGGGTTGTGATTCTACCATCGTTTATTATCATCGTTTATTATATTCTTTTTGTTAATTGTTGTGTTTGTCCCTTATTGTGAATTGTAGCATTTTTGGTCGTTCACGCATTCTTTACATATTCATATGTCATCACCATTATTCCTATGATTATACTATTTATCGACCGGTAGGTACCTTGACTGTTCCTCGACACTACCCCATCGAGGTTAGTCTTGGTACTTACTAGGCACCACCGTAGTGTGCTCATACTACTCTTCTGCACATTTTTTGTTCTGCAGATACAGGTACTCCCGTTCAGTTCTGTCAGCCTTGGAAGGAGGCGTATTGGTAGAGACTTCAAGGTATATCTGCTACGTCCGCAGACCGAGGAGTCCCTTTCCAGCTTTTCTGTAATAAGTATAGTTCTTCCAGTATTTTCTCCTTTGTATAGATATTCTTGAGTCAGAGCCTCTTATGTATCCCTTAGCTTGTGTTTTGTGAGTTTCCGGGTTTTGGGAAGTTTTGTTAGCTTTGAGAATTGTTGTGGTATGTGCCAAATGGCACCTTAAACCCTGTTTATTCACCAATTCAGTTTTATTTATTTTCTTCCGCAAATTTTTGTTTATCTTCCGCATTGTTAGGATTACCTAGTCATAGGGACTAGGTGCCATCACGACATGTTCATGGAGGGTGAACTGGGGTCGTTTCAGATGGTATCAGAGCTCTAGGTTCATAGGAGTCATAGATCACATGCCGGTTTATTAGAGTCTCGTGGATCAGTATGGAGACGTCTGTACTTATCTGCGAGAGGCTATGTAATCGTTAGGAAAAATTCAACTTCACTTGATTTCCCTGTCGTGCGAGATTTTTGACATCCACAACCCTAAACCTTTGTCTTCTACTCTCTCACAGATGGTGAGGACACGTACTACTCGAGGCGATCAGGCACCCGCGCCCCCTGCTGCAGCCATCGAAGGTTGGGGCCGGGGTAGTGTTCGAGGATGCGCACGAGGTGCAACGAGAGCGCCTGTGCAAGCTGCCGTCGAGGTACCACCAGCAGAACCAGCCGGAGTCCAGGCACCTGACACGCCCACTACTACTACTACCCTAGCCATTTAGTAGACTTTGGCACAGTTCATGAGTATGTACACCACTTTGGTTCAGGCAGGATTGCTTCCCCTTGCTGCAGCCACATCCCAGGCCGGGGGAGGAGCACAAACTCCTGCCGCCCGCGCTCCTGAGCAACGAGCGCATGTTGAGCAGGTTCCAGAGATTTTTCCTGCGCCACCTACAGCACCAGTTCAGCCCGAGGGCATGGCAGCGGCTTCCGAGCAGGAGCATATGAGACTAGAGAGGTTCAAGAAGTATGATCCTCCGGTGTTCTGTGGATTAGCATCAGACGATGCCTTGGGGTTTCTTGATGAGTGTTACCGTATTCTACGTACTCCGAGTATCTCTGGATCGAGCGGGGTTTCCTTCACTACTTTTCAGCTTCGAGGAGCCGCCTATGATTGGTGGCGCACCTATGAGTTAGACAGTCCAGACGAGGCAGCTTCACTGACTTGGACTCAGTTATCAGATATGTTCCTGAGAGAGTTTGTTCCTTAGAGCCTCAGGGATGCATGGCGCGTGGAGTTTGAGCATTTGCACTAAGGTGCTATGACCGTCTCGGAGTATGCTGTCTGTTACACTAGTTTGGCTAGACATGCCTCAGCGTTGGTTTCTACTGTTCGCGAGAAGGTTCGCCGGTTCATTGAGGGGCTTATACCTAGCATCAGATCCAGCATGGCGCGTGAGTTGGAGATGGATATTCCATATTAGCAGGTGGTGAACATTGCTAGGAGGATAGAGGGTATGCATGCTAGAGGGAGAGAGGGCAGGCAGGGTCAGGAGAGAGAGAGCAGACGAGATCAAGAGGGAGAGTTTGAGGAGGATAGGAGTCCTCGTAGGCCGAGGAGATATACAGGTCCTTATTTTGGAGGCAGGGAGTGTCATGGTAGAGGTTTTGCGGGCCAGCCAGTTTAGTTCGTATTTCAGACTCAGCATGGTAACTCAGGTGATCACGAGTCTCGGAGTACCCGTACCGCACATTTCCCACCGCCTCGTCAGCATATAGGGTGTTTTGAGTGTGGAGGTACTAGACACATGGTGAGAGATTGTCCCAGACTTCGGACCGGTGTGTCCCGGCGAGGTATTCAGGCAGGTAGAGGGCGCCCAAGAGGCGGAGGCCCGGCTCGTTGATGTGTTCCTTATGGTAGGCTTGAGGCCGGTGCGCCAGTTGAATGACATTCAGGTACGGATTTGGTTTATTGTTGAGGGGAAACTATCTGTAGCCCATCACAGTTCTACTTATCAGGGCGAATTTCTTTGTTTGTTGCTCCATTTATAGGAGCGCTTCATGATTTGCACTCCGTCTATGTGATTACCCTGTTGGGAGGTTTTATGAGTGATAGCCGTGTCTATTGTCTAATTTTTAGCCATTGTCGAGAGTTACGAGGCTAGTAGTATTTTCCTGTTGTCTATTTCGGTAGGCTTGATGTGACTTCTGAGCATTCTTGGTTACGAGCTGTGATTTATATGCTCTACCGATGTGGGAGCTAGTCTCTATTGTAAATTATAGACGGAATTGATATAGTGAGAGTCTCTAGATGGGTCGATGTGAGCCCTACTTGTGATTTAGTGCTAAGGGCGGGACCCTCATGATTTCAGGTGATTGATATGTTTATACCGGGCTGTGTACTGCGGTGTGAGGTTATATCAGTATAGATCATTGTGAGTCCTTTTATATGTTTTCATTCTTTCTTGTTAGATATTTTTGTCGATTTGTGTTTTAGAAGAAATTGTGCTAGTCTGATTTGTTTGTTAGCTTCCCTATGTGTTTCTTTTCTTATACTCAGTCATTTTCGTTCTATGCTTCTTGAGTTTAGCTTGTGGGATAGGTACCCGTTGGTATTGGCTGAGGTTTGGTTATTCGGGTGTCTGTTATGCGGTTTCGTGGGTTTTATATCATCTCCAGTGTTGTGGAGGTTTGAAAAGAGTTCTTGTAGAATATGAGGCTTATGGCCGGTACAGATTTGATCTCAGACAGGCATTGCTACCAGAAATGTGATTGTGGGCCTATGTGTGAGGTGTCATGTTGTGTGGTTGTACCCTGTGTATGTTGGCTTGTATTGAAATAGTTGGTTGAGACTGATATCGGACATAGATTTAGGATCGGGTCTTTTGGAAATTGATGAAAGGTGAGAATTCTGGCTTGATGGCTTACTGGTATTGCTAGGAAGGTTAAATTTTAGTTCAGATAGTGTCGTCAGGTTTAAGTTGATTGGGGTGACGTGGGATCACCCGCGGGTGTATGTTGGAAGTGCGCACTCAGTGACTTGAGGACTTCGAGGCGAATCTTAGCATGTTCGAGGATGAACATTGGTTTTAAGAGGGGGAGGTTGTAACGACCCGACCGGTCATTTTGAGAAATCAAGCCCCGTTTGGCGGCATAAGGTCTGGAATAGCTTCGGAATATGAGTATCGACTTACGTGCATGGTGGAATTCGGCTTTCATATGGTTTAGAGTCAAATGTAGAGAAGAAACCTTGTTTTGGAAGTTATAACGGTAAAAAGTTGACCGGAATTGGACTTTTGGGTAAACGACCCCGGAATGGGCCGTGGATGATCTCAACAGCTTCGTGTGGTGATTTTGGAATTAGGAGCGCGCCTAGATTCTGATTTGGATGTCCGTAGAGTAAGTTGAGGCATTTCGGCGAAAGTTGAAGTTGGAAAATGAAGAAGTTTGACCCACAATTACCTTGTATGGGGGACTTCCCCTAAGGATTTGAGTCTTCTATGTTGATTGTATTCCTTGCACGTGAGGTGACGAGTGCGTGTTCGAATTTATTTGTGGTAAATTGATCCTTTAGGCTTTTAGATCCTTGTAATCACCGAATATGAAGTTGTACTTGAGCCGATTGATGAAAATCCTATTTTACTTAAGTTGCTAACATTTAACTTTCTTTCTTATTTGCTTTATATTACTTGAAGCCTATTACTTGTGTTAGACTAGGAAAGCATGTCTACCTGATATAATTGCCTTATTGCTAAGTTTTTTAATTGTACTACGTGAAGCATGCTAGGCTAGTTCTATCTGCTACTCCGTTTTTCATATTTATCCCTTGATTTGTTTCTGGCTGCACTTTTATTTTGGGACTACGGGACGGTATCCCGGGAGATCCCCCTGCACTTTTATTTTGGGACTATGGGACGGTATCCCGGGAGATCCCCCTGCACTTTTATTTTGGGATTACGGGACGGTATCCCAGGAGATCCATTGGACAGTTGAGGAGAGAGCTACAGGACGGTATCCTGGGAGACCCTCATTTGTATTTGAGATTGAGTGGTGTTTACCCTGTGTTTCTATTTTACCTTGGTAGTTATTACTGTTTCGTTGATTTTCCTTATTATACTGCTGCATTTATCATTCTTGTCAGATTTCCACCCTGTTAAATTGTTGCTATTGTGATGCACGAGGTTTCTTCCGTGCGGTTGTTGCTATTGTGATGCATGAGGTTTCTGCCGTACGGTTGTTGTTGAAAGGTTGCATGAGGTCTTGCCGTGCTATTGTTGTTATTGATGTTTTGCACATGCGGCGTAATAAGGCGGGATATGTTATATGCTTATATGTGGGTTGCGCATGTGGCGGAATAAGGTGGGACATTGTTATGCACGTGTGGCGAAATAAGGCATTGCCTATTATATTATTTAGTGCACACGTGGCGAAATAAGGTGGGCTATGTCAGGGATTGATTGTATAAAGTTGTGACGGCCTGTTGAGGCATTCCTATTTGTTTCAATTGTGATTGTGGATTGTTTGCTTGTATGGACATTACCGCTTGGGATTTGTGAGGGAACAATCGTACGTGCGGTCCGTCCTCCTTTTCATGTTTGCTGGTTGGTAGAATTTTGTTAGAAACATTTGCACAAGCATACACGTAGTTGAGCACTCCTATTATAGGTGAATTCCTCCTGATTTTTTTTAAGGGTGGAGGTACGCCTTGCTTATCCATTATATTTGGGAGAGTGGCCCTAGTTAGCCAGTTAGTTGTCGGTATAACCATAAGATTGATGGGGCACAGGATGCCAATTGTTAGATTTCAGATGCTGGGTTTTCGCGAGTTGTGGTTAGTCCGAGATTGGTGAAATTGTGGAAAGAGTGAGATAAGGCCTTCTATGAACATCATTGTACGATATAAGTTATTGACTTGTTTCTTTTCTTGATGTGTTGTGGCCTTAGGATTTGGGTTGTGATTCTACCGTCTTTTTGTATCATCGTTTATTATATTCTTGTTGTTAATTGTTATATTTGTCCCTTATTGTGAATTGTAGCATTTTTGGTTGTTCACGCATTCTTTATATATTCATATGTCATTACCATTATTCCTATGATTATACTATTTATCGACCGGTAGGTGCCTTGACTGTTCCTCATCACTACCCCATCGAGGTTAGTCTTGGTACTTACTGGGCACCGCCGTGGTGTGCTCATACTACTCTTCTGCACATTTTTTGTTGTGCAGATACAGGTACTCCCGTTCAATTATGTCAGCCTTGGAAGGAGGTGTATTGGTAGAGACTTCAAGGTATATCTGCTATGTCCGCAGACCGAGGAGTCCCTTTCCAGCTTTTCTATAATAAGTATAGTTCTTCTAGTATTTACTCCTTTGTATAGATATTCTTGAGTCAGAGCCTCTAATGTATCCCTTAGCTTGTGATTCGTGAGTTTCCGGGTTTTGGGAAGTTTTGTTAGCTTTGAGAATTGTTGTGGTATGTGCGGAACGACACCTCAAACCCTGTTTATTTTACCCATTCAGTTTTATTTATTTTCTTTCGCAAATTTTGGTTTATCTTCCGCATTGTTAGGCTTACCTAGTCATAGGGACTAGGTGACATCACGACATGTTCATGGAGGGTGAACTGGGGTCGTGACACATTACCTTTATGTGTTTGTGAATGGTGACTAGGTCATGGCAATATGAGTTATTGTCCATGAACTGAGTTTTGAACCAATATGGTCTTAACCTCTAAATAGGATGAAGGGTGTACCAGCATATCCCATTGTTGAGTATGCTCATCAGCATGCTCTTCGTGTGTTCTTACAAATCCCCCACTCCCCTATAACCCTATGTGCACGGATTTTAAGTTATTCTCTTTCCCTTTTCCTTTTCAAAATTTCACTTCTGCACTTGCACTCTCTCTTAGTTCCTAAGTTCTGCCCCCCTCTGGTGAGCCTTACCTTGGGACCTTAAGTTTCCTCTGAACTTGGATGCCTGAGGGCTGGCTCTTCCACACTGCACTATGTTTAATTTGTAATGCATTTGGGTGTGAGCACTGCCAGGAGTCCATATGAGGCTCTTACGGAACTCTGACACATCCAAATGAGAGAAAGGCTTTGAAACATGATCTTTGGAGTTGGTTTGCTTCATACTTCAGACAGGAAGTCTAAATCAGGCTATCCTTAGTTGTAGTTTTCAATTTCTGATGTATTTTCTTTATTCTCTTTGGACTATAATAACTTTGTAATAAACTTTTAGGGATGTTAGTGAAAAGGGAGGGGTAACCATGTATGCAAAAAGGGGTAGATAACTTGCCTATAGGACTTTTAATTTCAGCATATCCTCATATAGATAACCTGCCTATAGGATCTTTTAATTTCAACATGTTCTCATATAGATAACTTGCCTATAGGATTCTCTAATTTCAGTATTTTCTCATATGGCTACCCTGTCTATAAGGTTTCTGCATTTTTCATGTAGTTACCATGCCTATAAGATTTCTGCACTTTTTATGTAGCTACCATGCCTATAAGATTTCTGCATTCTCATTTAGTTACCATGTACTTCAGCACTCTTATTTAGGTGCCATGACTATAAGAACTTCAACATTCTCATTTAGATGCCATGACGATAGGGATCCTGCACTTTTATGTAGATATTATGTTTATAGCTTCTGCACATGCACGTAGAAAATATGCCTATAGGTCCTTTCTGATTCTTGCATACCTGCTTTTCACTAGGCAAACTTGTCTATAGGTCCTAATAACCAAAATATATAATTAGATATCACACAACGCTTAGATATCATGTTGTAGAATTTCTATACTCTTCTATGTCTATAATAATGTTTTAATTTGACAAACACATAGAAAGCATGTCTATAGGGGTTCTAATCACAATCTGAATTGCCTCACTCGTGGGTAAGTTTAAAATTATCAGTAGTGATGTAGTCCCAATTGCAGAACTTGTGCTCTTCTGCTAAAACCCGCTTTAAACTGGAAACTTTCTTTTCCTAAGCCAATCTGCAATCAGTTTTCTTCTATGTTTACGAAATCAGTAGATATCATACCTATAGGTTCCGTCTAACACTCAGGCAAACTATAGGATAAGTTTATAAACCAAATCAGATTTTATTAACTACAACCAGCAGGCAGGCCTAAGTCGGGCTCCCTATGAACTATGTAATAAATTAGTCTGCCTCAAATCTTTAAGTTTTAATTAGACCTTAAACAATACATGCAAGTCATGCTAACTACTTGTGTTTCTTTGCCTAAAGGAGGTATGTTTGAGCCTTTCGTTTGTTTACATGTTTCCCCATACTTGTTATATGTATTTTTGTTTGTCGCCTTAGTATTTTACCTTTGAAACCACAAATAAGCCCAACCTGCCCTCCCTCCTTTAGGATTAGTAGTCCCAAGCACCTTCGGGGCTGATAGGATCGGGGCGGGTAATAGCATGCAATAAGAAAATGAGACTATTCCACGCTTTAATACCTTAACGGGGTGGGAAAGGGTAGATATGGATATGATGACCACGTGATAACACCACGTGTGTAAGTGATTACCGGGTGTTGTGTTGGGTGATACATATTATTAATAAACCTAGGACCCCCTTTCCTTGTTCTTTGTTTCTTTTTAATTTTTTAAATGTTTCTTCTAAATAAACTCTCTTTAACGCTTTCCGACTTTTTTTATTTCTAGCCTTTATGTGATAAACCCCCTTTTATTTGAAGTCTTACTTGCCTATGTGTAATTTGTACTTTAAGTCACAATAATAGCTTGGCCGGGAACCACACTAGTGCATTCTGAGCGGTGCCTAACACCTTCCCCTTGGATTAATTTCAAGCCCTTACCGAATCTCTGGCTATTCAAAACAAAACCCTTCTTTGTGTCCTAATACACTTAAATCATTAGCTGGCGGCTTTTCAATTCTCTTAAACCCAATTCCCAAAAGGGAATGAGTTGTCCTTCCAAATGTCATAAACCCGGATTCCGCAAGGAAAAAGGGGGCGCGACACCAAAGCTAGGCCTAATCGTTTTTATCAAAGAATAACTTAAGTATTGAGGCCCCAACAAGTGTAAATTTTCCCAAAATTTCATGTTAAAATAGTAAAGAAGTTCTATAACTTAAAACACATGAACACCCATATTATATATTTTAACCGCATGTTGCAGGGAATAATATCATTGCCATGGATGTTAAACTACTCCTTTGAGCACATTGGTACATGTAACAAAGAAAGCTATAGCAAAGCTGAAAATGGACAATTAAACTTATGCGTGTTCCACAGCCAAACACTACACATGATATTCAAATCAACATTCTTAAATATGAGCGAAGTTACAAAATCATCTACTGATTCGAATATCTAAAAGATTCATGAAGAGTGGACAAATCTAATCCTAATATATGAAACTCTCCCTAAACTATTATTCATTCCACATATCCCATAATAATCATAATAAGCTGAAGAAAAACTGAACCAAATAAGCATAGGCAATTCAGGAAAAAGCACATGTAAGAAATGCAAAGTCCATGTTTCAATCATTGAGATTCTTGTTACAAATACATATATCAAAGCATTTTCGCACTTTAGTAGCCATCATAGTCCAAGAAATACCTGGATATCAAGAACAGAATGATGAGAAAACAAGGAATTCAGTGAAGCAAAACAGCAAATAATCAGCCAGTACACAGCTCCAATTCAGTCCATATTTGAATTAGAAATCGAGAAAAGAGAACTTCAAAGTATTTTGTTTCCTTTTTTTAGAAAAATCGGAAGCGAAGCAATTCAGCTATTTAAAAACAATGCAGAAACTCTTTAGTCTTTTTTTAGGATTCAGAAATCTATTTTTGAGAGTGAGGGAAGGGCTCTGTATATAGCTCTAAAGAGTGTCATGTGTTGAAAAGGATAAGGGAATAATTCCCTTCAGCCACAAGGCGTCTTTTAACAAACTTGGACAAGTGGCTTCCCCTCATTGGTTTCAGCATTTTGTGCTAACCAAATGAGGCTAGCTGCCCCCAATTCTAGAATATTCCAGCATGAATTTTATCTTATTTGAGAACCATCTACCCCTTTATGACCCCCTTATGTCTCCTTACATACAATTAGCTCACTACAAATCCTTAAGGATTGACAAATACGGCAAATAGAAACAATCAAAACAAGTAACAACAAACGGATCAAAAGCAAAGACTGAACATCTGAAAACCTGAAATAATAAACTAAAACCTCTAAATATAATGAACTAGCATTGCTCTTCAGACTGACGTTCTTGGTAATACTAGATAAATCGAACTAGGCTACTTAGGCGGGCATTGAAGCAACTCGCTTATAATTAAGCTAGTCGAGCAATTAAAACATATCAATAAATAAGGAGAAACAAAGAGGAGCTACACTGTTTATTTATTATATATTTTAGTGTTGGATTAATTAACGGATCAAAGAAATAAGGTAAACAAAGATAGTTAAACTAAATGAAACTCAGCACTCAGTACGAACTAGACTGGTCAAACATGAATTAACAAAAACAAACCGTAGTGACCCAAAGATTATGGCCTCCTGAATTACTTTTAATTTGGTCACAGAAAAGACAAACTAGAAAACAGAGTGATGAAAAAGAGAAGAAGATAAACAAAAGGATGATGAAATAGGCGAGAAAAAAGAAAAAAAGAAGACAGAAGGAATATATACCTATACTGAAATGGGAAGTAGGTGGCTCAGGCAGAACTGGTCATCTCCGATTTAAGTCAAAATAGGTGTTAGACGATTGTTCTCATCGAGAACAAACGGATAACACCCATTTCCAGCTTAAATCCTCTTTGGAAAACTCCAATTCGTGTGACTTAGGTTTTTTGCATGTCCTCGGATCTGAAATTGAATCGGCTTGGGGAGGAATCGAAGGAATTGGCTTGGGGACTTGGAAAGAGGAAAGGACGGGGGCTAACTGGTGAAAAGTTGGTACGGCTTGGGCGACCTTTGGTTTCGGGTATGATTTTCGGATTTAAAATTAGAGGATTTGGGTTACGATTTGGGAGAGACTAATGAAGGATTAGTGTTTGGGAGGGGCTTAGGGTTACTTGGTATGAATTTGAGGCGATTTGGAGGTACTCCACCACCGTAGGCAATTTACGGGCGATAGAGAAGCGCGGAGCAGGCGAGGGGTTATAGGGCGGCTAGGGTTTCTATTTTTTGAGAGGGAGACAAAATGAGGGGGGTTTGAGGGGTTGGGGGTGTTAGGATAGTTATATAGTGGGTGGGTGTTGAGTTCCCAACTGTTGGATCATCAGAGATCAACGGTTGAGATTAAAGGCAGCTAAACGATGTCGTTTGGTTTATTTGAGAGGCTGGACCAGGTAAGGGATTGGGCTTGGGCGTATTTTTGGAAGGGAAGGGGGTTTGGGCCATTGGTTTTGGTCTTTGGGTGGCCCAAATCAAAAAATTAGCGTTTTATTTTTCTTTAATTAAAAACACAAATTAAAATCCTAAATTAATCTAGATTATAAAACTAACCAATTTCCTAACAATTATAAAAATTCCTCGATCCTAAATTAAAAGAGAAAAACTACTATTCTAAAATTAAAGCTAAAAAGTCAACAATGGACAATTTTTGTGATTTTTTTTTTAATAAAGCAAATAATTAACTAGTTAACCTTAAAAAATGTAAAAATGAAACCTAAATGCAATGCATGATATTTTTTTTATTTTCATGATTTTTAATGGAAATTAAACGTGCACAAAAATTCAAACAATTAACAAAATCCTACGAAAATCCTATAAAAGGGCAAATAATTGGAAAAAATCTATTTTCTTGGGTTTTATATGAGTAATTTATATAGGAAAAAAATAATGTGCTCACAAGCTCTTGAATGCTCCTCGTCCTTTGTAGTTGTTCATTTGAACTTTCTCGAAAAGAAGGAGATGCAAAATTAGTTGGTGAAGGAGGTGGAGTTGCATCTTGCACAGGCTCCACTGTCTCTGGTTCTTGTTCTTCAACAAAGTATGGAAGAAAATCATATGAAGTTTCTTCCTAAGCTTCCTAATTCCATGCAAAAGTTTTATCAAATTCAACATCACAACTCACCACCACCTTGTCACCGCTTGGGTTGTATAACCAATAGCCTTTTGAACTCGTATCATAACCAACAAAGAAATGCTTGACTCTTCGATCGTCAAGTTTCGCTCTCCCTTGTTGTGGCATATGAGCATAGTCTATGCTCCCAAAGATTCTCAAGTGCTTGACACTTGGTTTTCTTCCACTCCATGCTTCTTGAGGGGTTTGATCCCTAACATTTCTTGTTGAAGACCTGTTATTCCAATAAACTACACAAGAAATAGCTTCGGCCCCAAATTCTTTGGGCATACTTTTAGCTTTCAACATACATCTAGCCATATTAAGAATTGTTCGATTCTTTCTCTCTACAACTCCATTTTATTTGGGAGAATGAGGTACTTTTAGAGGACGGCGAATATCATGGGACTGACAAAAGTCATTAAATTCTCTTGAAGTGAATTTGTCTCCTCTATCATACCTTAAATCTTTTATTTTATATCCACTTTCTTTTTCCACAAGTACTTTAAAAATTTTAAAAGCAGCAAAAGCTTCAGATTTTTGGTTCAAAAAATAAACCCAAGTCTTTCTACTAATGTCATCAATGAAAAGCAGAATGTATCTACTTTTACCAAAAGAAGGTGGATTGATTGGTCCACACACATCAGTATGGACAAGCTGGAGTGGTTTGGTTGATCTTGACATGGCCTCCTTTGGAAAACTCCTCCTTGCATCAGTGTGAATAAGCTGGAAGGGCATGGTTGCTCTTTACATGGCCTCCTTCGGAAAACTCCTCCTTCCGTATTTTCCAAGAAGACAAGCTTTGCACAATTAATTGGGATGGTTGATTAATGATATCCCATTCACCATGTTCTTTTCTCCCATTGATTTGAGTGCTTCAAAATTCAAGTGCCCAAATCGCATGTTCCAATACTACGATTCATCTTGCACATTAGCCTTCAAACACTTTGCATGAATTTTCTTAAGATTCAGAGAAAATGATTTATTCTTTGCCATATGCACTTTGGCAATTAGAATTCCACTTG
This sequence comes from Nicotiana glauca, assembly GCA_026770625.1. Lineage (NCBI taxonomy): Eukaryota > Viridiplantae > Streptophyta > Magnoliopsida > Solanales > Solanaceae > Nicotiana > Nicotiana glauca. Next base: position 21,417 of record MU749861.1, on the reverse strand, counting down.
AATATCTAATTCAAAGATGCATATTTTTCATGTGGATATCTAATCCCTTTTCAAGAAGTTGGCCCAAACTTCGAATATTACTTTTTAATTTTGGCACATAATAAACATGTGACGACCAGGCCCATAGTCACATGAGTTACCGCCCCATTTCCCCCATATTGTGTTTCTCCATGTTTCAATATAGGTATTTGAGTTGATCGGGTAGAATTAGATTGGTTTTAGTTGGAAATTAGGCACTTAGCCTCTTAGGAGGAAGCTTGTTTTGGAAAAAGATTTGGAAAAAGTCAACTGGAAGTTGACTATATTATTAGAGGGCTCGGATGTGAATTCCGGTGATTCGGTTAGCTTCGGGGGTTGATTTGTGACTTAGGAGTGCGATCGGAATTGGATTTGGAGGTCCAGTGTAGAGTTAGACTTGAATTGGCGAAGTTTGAATTTTGGCGAATTCCGGTTAATAGGTGAGATTTTGATCCGAGGGTCGGAATGGAATTTCGAGAGTTGTTGTAGCTCTGTTAGGTTATTTTGGATATGTGTGCAAAATTTTAGGTCATTCGAACATCGTTTGGTCGGGTTTTTGATCGAATGTGTGTTTCGGAAGAATTTGATAAACTTAGGCTTGAATCCGTGGTGAATTGATGGTTTTTGTGTTGTTTATCGTGTTTTGATAATTGGAACAAGTTTGAATAACGTTATGGGATGTATTGGTATTTTTGGTTGAGGTCCCGGGGGCCTCGGGGTGATTTCGGATGGCTAACGGGAAGAATTTGGAGTTTGGAGACTGCTGAAGGGTTCTGGTATCTGGTGTTTTCGCTTCTGCGGAAATGGACCGCAGAAGCGGTTCCGCAGAAGCGAAAGGGGAGTCGCAGAATCGAAACATGGAGTTTGGGCAGCTTTCGCAGAAGCGGATGCTTGGACCGCATAAGCGGTCTCGCTTTTGCGAAAAATGGACCGCAGAAGCGGTCCTGGGCAAAATGAGGGAAACCGTAGAAGCGGAAGTCGCAGAAGCGACATTTTGATCGCAGAAGCGGAAATAAGCCTGGGCAAAGAGGTTAATTTTTGGAAATGGGACTTCGTTCCCATTTTCCATTTGTAACGATTTGGAGCTCGGATAAGGCAATTTTTGGGCAGATTTTCATAGAGAACATCGGGGTAAGTATTCTTAACTAAATTTTGGTTATATTACTCGAATTTATTTCAAGTTTTGTCGATAATCCGTGAATTTAAGGGAGAAAGGCTTAAAATCCCTCTTGGACATTTTTGAGGATTTGAAGGTCGAAACGATATGAGAAATAGTTAAATTTGGTATGGTTAGACTCCTGGGAATAAGCAATCCGTTGATGTTAATTTTATAATTTTTCGAGGAGTGGACCCGGGGCTCGGGTTTTGCTAACTTCGTGTTTTTGGGTGTTTTTCGAGTTCTTTCGATTGGGTTATATTCCGTAGGCCTATTGTAATGTATTCTTTGTGGTTTTTGCCAGATTTGACGTGTGAGGAGGTCGATACGAGAGGAAAGGGCATCGCGGAGTAGTATTTGGCCGACTAGAGGTGAGTAAAAGATGTAAATGCTGCTCTGAGGGTTTGAAACCCCGGACTTTCACATCGTAATGCTATATTGAGGTATGACACGCATTCTACGTCGAGTGCGGGGTCGTTTACTATTGGGGATTGTGACTGGGTCCATCCCGGGTGATATTTATACTATACTGGCGATTGATACACATACTTTATTGATGTTATTTGGGCTTGTTGCCATGTTTGGGGCCTTGTGCCGACTTGTAGAATCCTTCGGGGACCGATATTACTATTTTAGCATATTTTTGCATATCATTTGAACCCAGTCCCAGGTTTTAAATACTGTTTTGCAAACTCATCCATATTTCTAAGTTTTGAAAACCTAAATGATACTTTAAATTTTATTTCGGGCTGAGAACTACTGTTTTATAAATTCCCAAGGGGCTTATGATGTTTTCTGGACTGATCATGGGTGGCTCGGGCTGTGCACCGCAACTGTGACTTAAAACAGTGGTAATAATGGCACTGTGTGATGTGACTAGAAACATTATGGGTGGCTCGAGCTGCGCGCCGCAACAGGAACTTGAAACAATGGTGACAATGGCACTATATGATGTAAATTGGTCAGGAAACAATGACTGACCGGGATTTAATTGATGCCACGAGATGGCTTGATATTGCGCTTGGGCTGTAGGAGCCCCTCCGGACTCTGTATACACCCCCAGTGAGCATCGTCGATGATAAATGATTATTGGTGGCTCGGGCTGCGCGCCGCAGTGGGTACTGGAATGTACCATCATAAGTATTACATTGCATTGCATTCATGCATTTTATCTTTAATTGTTGTTCAGTTGTTCTGTTCCATGCATTTCTGTATATTTGGATTATAGCTTACTTTGTGTATTTACTGTATTTTCTTACCTTCGGAATGTATTTATTTTTGTTACTCACTGGGTCGGAGTACTCACTTTACTCCCTGCACCTTGTGTGCCGATCCAGGGCATTCACAGGCTGAGTGAGCTTTGACCAAAGTTCTAGAGGCATTCTCCGGGAGTATTCGAGGTAGCTGCATGGCGTTCGCAGCCGAAGATTCTCCCTTCTATCTCTATCTTTACATTTTGTATTTCCAGCTTTTAGACAGACATGTATTAGGATTATAACTTTGTATTTAGAGGCTCATGATCGTGACACAAGGTCCTAGTGGGACTATATTATGTATTCTGGTAATTTCCGCACTTTATCAGTAATTCTAGACTTTTAATATACTGTGTTAATTATCTGAAATATATTTAATTATAGGGAATTGTGGTAACAAGGTCGGGCTTGCCTAGTAGGGTGCTGGGCGCCACCACGACCGGGTTGGGGTCGTGACAAAACATCTTGAATTAACTTATGGCCAGTATTTTTATAGGAGATCAGAATCGTACATATCCATTCAATTTGATTCTTTGAGGTTTCTCTAGAGGACACATTACTTCTCATTATTTTATTGATATCCACAAACTTCTCTTTGTATCCACACATGATCGCTTGCTCCATTTTCCAAATAACACGAGCTACAATCATCCTTGTCTTCATCATTAAGTGTCATCAATAATGTTGACTCATCTTCTTCTTTATTGTCGTCAAAAAGGTTAGATTTCTCTTCAACATTGCTAGGACCTTTGTACGCAGTAAAATCAAAAGACTTGATTTTCTGCTATCAAGATATTTTAAAAGCCTTCCTCGAGACCCCGAGGGTGGAAGGCCTCGGTCAAGTTCTCGGTCTCAGGGCTCGTTGGTGTCCGAATCGAGGAAGGCAAGGTCCGAGGTCAGAATAGAAGAAGAAGTCTCCTAGGCATATGGCTACACCTGACAGGTTCTACCCATCTGGAGCCTGCTGAGAGGACCTGCATCAAGCCGTCCCATCTTTGTGTTCTCGCGATTAATATACATGCATTTTACAGAGTTCCCTCCTCTATAAAAAGGGGACTCACCCTTCATTGTAAAGCACTAATTTTGTTCCACTTCTCCAATAAGCAATAATATATCTCTCTATCTCTTTCTTCTATGTTAACTGTGTTCTTCAACCCTGAGGTTGCCTTAGCATTTTATTGCTCTTCGTTTGTTCTTCGTCATTTAGCTCAAAATTGACGGTATAAAGCCTTGTATACACATACTTATCTGTTATCCCCTTTCCGACTACCCTCGATAAGATTACCTCCGATAGGATCAGTGTTGATACCCCATTTTTTCCTATATATTTTAATATATATACTCAAATACTTTCAAAATAGTATATGTATGCATATATAAGCATGCCCAAAAGTTTTCGTATTTTTCCTCAATTTTTAAGGTTTTTGAGAATTAATTTGTTGTCTAATTTAACAATACAAAATCCAAAATTATTCCCAAAATTATTATTTTTAGTTAAATAACTTATTTCATCCCATATTTACAACAAAATATAATTAATATGTTTTTTGCATATTTTTACAAATTTATTTGGCATTTCTAAATCTAAATTGCATATAATTGTAATTGTAGCCTATTTTGTAATTAATAGTATTTATAATTATAAAATTAGTTCCAGTATTTTTAATTTAACATTTGTATACTATTTATTGATTCAGCACTTCCAATTTGTTTCAGAAATCCTTTTATTATTTTTTATAAATTAAAAGGGGGAAAATGGCTATTTAAAACTTGGCCAGATTTCATTACAATTTTAGCTAAATTGTGTCCCAATTCAGCCCAATCTTAACCCCAAATCAAACGACCCAATTACAATTTTTAAACCCGCCCCTAATCCAATTTCAAACCCTCCCGGTCGGTCCTTTAATCTAGGCCGTTGATCATTTTGACCAACGGCCACAATTCCTTATTACCTTTTTTAATTCCCAAACCACCCTAACCCTATCTCATTTTCCAAATCTGCCGCCCTAAAATTCCTTCGTCTCTCAGGCTCTCTAACGCTCGAAACCCTAGGCGCCATTAACGACTTCTGCGACCAAATTCCACCGGCGTCCATGGCTTCACAGGCCATGGACGGCCTGCGCTCTCTTCCATTCACCCCAAATCGTGGTTGTTCAAAGTTTTCGAGGTTCGACTTCAACAAGGTCTGTCCAGATCCTCTACCGATCTGAGTTCCTTTGGTT
>MU749853.1:0-12426 GCA_026770625.1 Nicotiana glauca | reverse complement strand
TGGAGAGTTGATTGCTATTCTTTGAACCGAGGTAAGTGTTTGATCTAACTTTGGCTTGAGGGAATAGGATTAGAGTGTTATTAATTGTTATTTGCTAAATGATCGAGTACGGTGTATAGGCATGGTGACGAGTATCTATATACCAGTATCTAACATGACCGTGGGTCTTTGTTGGTACTTGTTTTGGTATACTTTGGGACTCTTTCAAGCTAATTAATGATTTTATACATAATGTTAAAAGTTTGAGGATTAATTATGAATTGTGAATTCTTTGGAGCATTGGCTCAAACGATAAAATATTATCGAGCAAGAAATGAAAGAATTGGAAAGAGATGTGATTATTCCCCTTGTCGGGATGTGTAAGTTGTTGTTATTGCTCCCTTGACGGGATTTAACTGTTTAATTGTATTTTTCCCTTGCCTGGATATTTCTTGTTATTATTTATTTACCTCGTCCGTTTAGTTGTGATTGCTGTTTGGGTGAGGAAGAGTGATGATGCACGAAGGGTCATTCCGTGCCATTGTTGATTATATTATGCACGAAGGGTCATTTCGTGCCATTGTTAATTATATTATGCACGAAGGGACATTCCGTGCCATTGTTGATTATATTATGCACGAAGGGTCATTCCGTGCCATTGTTTGATTATATTTGCACGAAGGATCATTCCGTGCCATGAAATGAGAGTTATGTGAGGAAAGCACGAAGGGTGATGCCATGCATTTTATTTGATTGCTTTGGGTGAGGATGGGAGTAAAAGCACGAAGGTTGATGCCGTGCAATTGTTGGATTTCTTGTTTCTGTTAATTATTATTGTGCCCTGTTTCTTATTTAAGTTGATGACTTTTATATCCGGATTGTACTCCCCCATAGCATGCTTCCCTCCCTTTTAACTGTTTGGTTTTGGTATTCTTTCCTTTTATTGCACATATATATATTGAGCTGCACAAGTTGATTTGGTAGTCCTGTCTAGCCTCGTCACTACTTCGCCGGGGTTAGGTCAGGCACTTACCAGCACATGGGGTCGGTTGTGCTGATGCTACACTTCTGTGCTTTTTGCACAGATCACGGTACCGGAGCAACTTTTGGACTACAACAGTAGCACATCGAGTGGGAGCTGACTTCTGTCCAGGGACTACGAGGTAGCCTAGCAGGCGTTCGCAGGCCGGAGTCCCTTTCTATATCTTCTGTTTGTTTTCATTGTACCGAGACAGACACTGTGTATTTTTCTATTCACACTTGTTTGTAGCATTCATTAGTAGTTCGTGAGATAGCGACTCCAGTCTTGGGTAGTGAAATGTTAAGCTTCCGCATTCTGGGTTTCCAGTTATTTATGCTATAAAAGACTTCCGCTTTTATTTAAAGGTTTGTTATTGTTATTACTGTTGTGTTGTTATCCAAAAAGATTTAAATGTTTGGCTTGCTTAGCTCCTACAGTAGGCGCCATCACGACTGATAGAAAATCCGGGTCGTGACATATCAAAGGCATGATTTCTTTAGGTTTATCTTTTAGTTTGGTGTCATAAGAAAAGCATTTTAATAGCTACTGCCTATATATTTTGATGAACTCAAATGATAGTGTATTTAGTTTGGACTTAGCAGGACTCGTGTCCAGAAATCATGGCTTGAGAAGTATTCATTTAATGTCAATCCTATAGAATTTGCATATTTTTCCTAAAGCTGATCTAGTAGGATACATGTAAGGCTCCCATTTCATGTCATTAAGAGATGTAATGGGCCCTTGTTTCTATTTAAAAGCACATGCTATGGTCTATTTTACTTCCATTTTCATATGCAGAGACCATGACTTAACGCTCGCTTTTGTGAGCATATATTCTGACCATAGAAAATCTGGACAAGAAGGAATATTTTTTCTGTTGGATTTAGTAGAAACTATTCTTTAGGACTTTTTACGTTGTATATATGTATTCTCGCCAAGATACTAGGTTAAAGTTTGAATATCATGTATTAGTCGCTTGCAAATACATTTTCTACAGTTGCATTGTCTTATTCTCACCTAGAAAGCATTTCCTTAGAATATTCTAATTAGCTTGTTATCACTTAATGTTAAAATTTAAATGAAAGAGCAAAATTCAATCTGATTAAAAATAAGTTTGCACTTAAGAACTCTCAAGATCTGTTAGCATGAGTTTGATTGTAGAATTATTTGACTATAGCATGTTCATGGTTCGATTTACATGCTTTGCTTTTTTACTTCTTAGTTTAATTTGGATCTTTACTTCTAATTCTTCCTCTCTTTTTCTTTGTTTTGCATATACACTTTGGAGCAAATAGAGTCCTAATTCGAGACTCTTGCAATAGAGTCTCAAAATGAGATCCGACATCCATACCCAAGCATGGAGTCATCACATATCCACATCCTTAGAGTGTATTGGATAGCGAGACAACAAGCAACGCGCTTGGGAATGCCGATGGCGTCTTTCTTCCTTTCTTTTCCGTTGTTTGCCTTTTATCGTATATGATATTTAACTTTATAAATTTGGTTGCGTCTGTATAGTAAATTTATCTTCATGTTGAAAAAGGTTAGCAGAAGCTCGCGATTGACAACCTATAAATTCTATCTTGGGTGAAAGGTTTAAATACATTTTTTAAATTAGCGGCTATTGGTTTCTCTAAAAACATTAAATATACCAAGTAAAGGCTTATCTTTGCAGTAATTATTTTTTTTTAATTCATTCATTTCAAATTGAAACAAAGGCATAACCTGGTGTTCTTTTAACTTTGTGAACCTTAATATCTTGTAAGAAGTTTTAAAATCCGCTTGTTTCGAACAGTAAATTTTTCAATGCTAAAATGCTAGAAGTTCACCACGTTTGTTGCAATTGACTTTAACTATTTTTGATCCAATTTTTTGTGAAAGCTTAATAGAAGAAGTTCACTTCGGTTTCACAAACCAAAGGAAGTCTACTTCAATCATTAGCTATCAATACTTCTAAATACTCTTATAAAATAATTAACTTAGTATTAATTAATCTAAGTTTGGTCGGTTAACCGTATTAACGGATCATATAGGGTGCTTTAACAACCTTCCCTATATGATTAATTAGAATCCTTACCTAGAATTTTTAAGGTTAAGCAGATCATGAAATAGAGTTAACTTTAAGCACTACTCAGCTAAAATTGGTGTCCTAATTCGCCGTTAAAAATAATTAGGTAGCGATTCTCTTTAATTATTTAAACTTTTAGAAATACCAATATGTTATACTCTAGTTTGACCCGTGTTAAAATGGGGTATAACAGCATGAAGACTCTGCTGGGTATTCTAGGTTCTAAACCACAACAAATTTAGGTTAATAATAAAATTAATTTGTGATTGTTATGATGCTTATTTGAATTGCCTTTATGTGATAAACTTTATTTTATGAATTGTTTATCTGTTCTTATTGCTTTATATAAATTGTCATTCCGTTTCACTTCCTCCACTTTTGGAAAATTCACACAAAGCACACACCTAGCGGTTACGTGGTTTGCGGCCGTGCACTACTAAAAATACCTTTTAGGGAAAAGTTTGTGGGTAAGCCGATCAGTGGTGCAGTCGACAGTCACGGGCTTTCCACTCTCAAGTTGTCCACTTGAGAGCAGACTGGTCTAGAAAACCCACTCTTAGTCAACCTAAGATAGAGCTAAACCAAAACCCATTTAAGAACATGCATCATTTTAACGCTAGGTGGCTTAATACCGGAGGTGTATTAAATCTATTAATTAACCTTACCTAAATGTCCAAGTGGGTTTTCAATCCTAAGTGACACTTATCATATTTATGTGCATTATTTGAAGGGTAAACATGCCGATTATGTGGATTATTTACTTTAAATTAATTAAATTCTAGTTAAAGGAGCATGACTATCTTTTTATAACATGTGTAAAGTTTTTAAATGACATAATCTTGCGGAACAACGAAAAATTTACACATGACAAAAATATCTTTTATTGTACTTTCTTTATGTAAAAATAAATAAAATGGCTTAAGCGATTCATGTACTTCTTTTTGCTTTTGAAAAATAAAATTACTTAATTAATTATAATAAATATATTTTATTATACTTTTATTCTTTTGATGAAAATACACCCTCTTTGAAAAAAAAATATTTAAGCAGTTATATTTTACTATTTATTTGCTTTTAAAAAAAAAGAATTACTTAATTAATTTATACAAATGAGATGATACATAATGACATATATATCTTTGAAATACACGATAGGCCTACCTCTCGCACAAAGAGGTCCCTTACATGTTAGGACACGCAATTATTTGTTATACTTTGAAATTTGTAACATGCTTGCTTGCTTGCTTATTTGCTTACTTTGCTATGTTGCTTACTCTACTTTATTATTTTTACTAACATTATCTGTTGTTTTTTAGAAAAAGGAAGTATGAACCATCCAACGTGCTTATATTTTTATTTAAATACTTTTTATTTGTTCATATATATTTTTTCTTCTGCTTATTTTTATATCATGTTCATGAATTAATAATTATTATTATTACCAATCGTTCCGCGCTTAGTTTTTTAACGATTCTAGATTTCTGCCCATTTTATTTCGCAAGTTATTTAATTCACGCCCTTTTCTTAAAATACGGTTACATGTTCTTAAAATAATGCCACTCGTGCCTCACATAATTTTATACATTCAATTCTTGCACGTCGAACCATTTTAATTTCGTAATCTTATACTTCTAATATTCATCTCATAGCTTCATATCTCTTAGAATTGAACGATCGTGCCAATTCTCATTTACAAGTGGGTAGATGTCCAAACTTGCGCAATCTACCGAGCAATAGAAGACCACTATTTGGTCAATTTGCATCGTCAAATTATTCTAAAGATTTTCACCTATTCAATTCAAGTGGATATATCATCTTATTTTGGGTCGTCGAGATTAGTCTTCACGCACCCGTTAATTCTAATTCTTGGCATGCGAGTCGAGGTACTATCCCATAAATTCCAAAATGGTTGACATCGTATTCCCAGTCCTCGACAACTTTATGATTTTCCAATGATTCAAACAGTCAAATATTATTTTCAACGTCAAAATTATTCCTCTCTGGCCTCTTTCAAACATAGTCTATACAAGGCTCGGTCTCATTATAGCAAAATTTTTTATTTTTCTTCATAAAAAAAAACTGGGGCAGATTCTTGGCACACAGGTTGAGTATGCTAAACATGAAATCATTCCATCAAGTAGTCATCAAAGACTTCCTAAAGATTGGGATAATGTTTTAAAGTACGCCAGAGTCATGAAATGACAAAAACGTGTGTTAGAACTAAAGCTTTGATGTTCGACATAAGTTAGCCTTTTACAAAATTTTAAATCAATTCGCTTCCATGTCAACAAGTCTCGTGCGTCAGAGCCCTCTAGATAACAAGTTATTCTCTTCCATCCATTTTGCAACTTAGGCCAACATTTTCAGTTTAGGGTTCCTATTTAACCATATCATGAATTAATTTATCTAATTACATACTTTGTTACTTTGTGCATTTATTTAATTATAATAAATACGCTAACACTTTACTTTTATTTTGAAAAGTTTTATTTTCTCTTTAAAGGTTGCCTAACATTGAACATTATTTTGGCTGCGAATCTGCATAAAGAACGAGCTATAATGGCAGACCATTTTGAAGAATTCAGTACCGATATGGGATTTTTGCAATCACAGAATGATGGTACCAAGGCGAATGTGGTGCAAAGGAAAGTGTTGGTCAATTTGGGAAGCACTTTCAGCCTTCTTCCAAATACAACCTCCACCTCCAGCTCTACCCAAAATATTTGCTTAACTGTATCTCCTTACCCAACTCCTACTTATACAATCTCTCCACAAGTGCCAACAACCTGCAATTCCAATCAAGTCATGATAATGCCTAATACCCAACTTCCCATAACCATAACTCCATTTGAGGATGACACGCACAACCAACTTGCTACCCGTACAAGAGACCTAAAAAGGAAACCCAACAAATTTGCCGTGAAAATGTGGCAAAAGAACTCCATGATTTGAAGAAAGCCATTGGAGAAGAATTGCAATCAAGAAATTATCAAAGTCTAAGATATGAAGACTTATACCTGCAGCCTGATGTCGAACTCCCACCGGGTTACCAGATGCCAAAGTTTAATACTTTTAATGGGAAAGGAAATCCCATTGCTCATTTGAAAGACTATTGTAGCAGGTTAATTGGTATAGGACACAACGAGTCTATTCAGATGAAACTATTTATTCAAAGCTTATCAGGACCTGCACTTGTTTGGTACACAAAATAAGATTTTAGCAAATGGCACACGTGGGATGATATGACTCACGATTTTATAAAGCAATATGAGTTCAACCTTGGAGCTGATCCAGACATGCATAGCCTGTACAAAATAGATAAAATGCCACATGAATCTTTTCAGGATTATGCAATCCGCTGGAGAGTTGAAGCTTCTAAAGTGCACCCTCCGCTATCCGAGAAAGAGTTGATCTCAATCTTCATTGACATTCAAAATGGCATATATTATGAAAAGCTGGCTACTGCGAACGTGCATAATTTCTCAGACTTGATTAGAGTCGGAGACTTCCTAGAAAGCGGCATCAAAGAAGGAAAAATTAACATGCAGATTATCAATCATGCTTTACAACTAGAGATGCCAGAAAATTGGAAAGGTAAAGAGAAGGAAAATGCCTCAGTTGCCATGACTATGCATCAATCGCAATGCCATCATGATCACCAGCTCTTGCAGAATCATGCCATCTCTAATGCCCGCAACATGCATCTCCAGCCTCATCTCCAACAAAGCATTCACCATCAACATCATTAAGCACAAGTCGCTTCTCTCCAATCCAAGAAAAGGAAGCCCCGTGACTTCACACCTCTAAGTGAACCAATCTCTAGCATGTTCGCTCGATTGAATGCCTCGGGAATTATGCAACCAAGAAAAGGAAGGATTTTTAACCCTTCACATCCATTATTCGACCCGTCAAAGTATTGTGCTTATCATTCAAATGCTCAAGGTCATGATACAGAACAATGTCTAGCATTAAAACATAAAATTCAGAATTTAATTGATGCTAACAAACTGCAAGTGCACCTACCAGTTGGAACAAATATCTCAAATGCAATTAGCCACATCACAAGCAATATACCGAGCGTGGTTGGGCGTCCGAAGAAGAAATGCCGTTTGGACTAGTTCACATTGCATTGCTGGCATTATCATTTTGCAACTATCATCATATGAATAGCTATTTTTGTTATCATGCCCTGCTTTGGTAAACGAACTACGTTTTGACCTGATTCCCGTTAAAGAGGGGATACGTAGGTAGTCTTATGGATTCGGTCTCATCAAATTGCAGATTCAAAGCCAAACTTTGACGTTCAATGCAAGGCAACCATTTTCTTTTATACTAATAAATTTTCTTTGAGTGACACAGGGGTATATTTTAGCTATTCTTGAATATTACATGTTATCACAAAGCTCATCAGCAAGTTAGAAGTCGCAAGATTCATGGAAAGCAAAGGATGAAGCCAAGCCAGCACAAATCAAGCTTTGAAACTTATAATTTTTCTTTGAATGCAGAAATTTATTAATAGCAAAACTTCAGTATGAAGTTCCAACGATTGTTCGCATTGCACCAAAGGCATTTCATCAAGCACTCTACATCGCACAATTTGCTATTACAAAATCATTGCACCAAGCTCTCTGCATTGCACTATCAATATATGTTACTTTGAAGTAACCATAAAGCTCTTCGCACTGCACCAATCTGGTAATTTTAAATCAACCATCGTATTTAGGTTTTTTCACCTTTAATAGGACACTTAGGCTCGTCCGCCTTTAATATGACGTTTAGGCACATTTTGCCTTTAATTATGATATTTAGGCTTATCCGCCTTCAATTGGATATTTAGGCTTGTCCGCCTTTAATAGGACATTTTAGGCACATTTTATCTTTAATTAAACATTTAGGCTTGTCCGCCTTTAATAGGACAATTATGCATTAAATATTTAGGCTTATCCGCCTTTAATTAGATTTTTAAGCACGCTTTATGATATTTAGGCTTGTCCGCCTTTAATAGGGCATTTAGGCTCGTCCGCCTTAAATAGGACGTTTAGGCACATTTTGCCTTTAATTGAAGTTTAGGCTTATCCGCCTTCAATTGGATATTTAGGCTAGTCCGCCTTTAATAGAATATTTTAAGCACATTTTATCTTTAATTAAACATTTAGGCTTGTCCGCTTTTAATAGAATATTTATGCATTAAATATTTAGGCTTATCTTTTAAGCACACTTGACTTTATGATATTTAAGCTTATCCGCCTTCAATTGGATATTTAGGCTCGTCCGCCTTTAATAGGATATTTTAGGTACATTTTATCTTTAATTAAATATTTAGGCTTGTCCGCCTTTAATATGACATTTATGCATTAAATATTTAGGCTTATCCGCCTTTAATTGGATTTTTAAGCACGCTTTATGGTATTTAGGCTTGTCCGCCTTTAATAGGGCACTTAGGCTCGTCCGCCTTTAATAGGATAGTTATGCACATTTTGCCTTTAATTAAATATTTCGACTTATTCGCCTTTAATTGAACATTTATGTACGTTTATCTTTAATAATATTTAGGGTTGTCCGCCTTTAATAGGACATTTATGCATTATATTTAAGCTTATCCGCCCTTAATTGGATTTTAAGCGTGTTTCCCGATTAATATGGTATTTAGGTTTGTCCACCTTTAAAAGGATATTTATGCATTAAAATTTAGATTTATCCGCCTTTGATTGAATATTTAAGCACGCTTGCTTTTATTACATTTAGGCTCGTCCGTCTTTAATGGGACATTTAAGCACATTTTCCTTTAATATTACATTTAGGCTTGTTCGCCTTTAACGTGACATCTATGCATTAAATATTTACGCTTATCCGTATTTAATTGAATTTTTAAGCAAGATTGCCTTTAATATGATATTTAGGCTTATCCGCCTTCAACAGGACACATCAACACACATTCACATGCTTTTCATTAATTTATTTTGACCTCGTTGTTAATGTCATTATTGAAATGCGTCATTATCATAAATTATTGCCAAAGCACATATATATAAACTGCATGTTATTGTTGAAAATCATCATTGGCATAAAGTTATATTTTTATCAAATCATTTTGGCCGACTAGGCCGTGTTGTATAAGTAAACGCCAAAAAGGTGTCATTTTCATATGATTATTTTACAGCATATTGCATTTCAATATCTACTCTACTGACAAATTTGTCTTGCAGGAAATATAGTGCAACATGGCGATCAAGCCGAGCTATCGTAAATTATATTTTAAATCTCATAGTTTTCTTTGAGTGCAGGAATTTACTAATAATAAACTTCAGCATGCAAATTTCTAAATTATTGGCACCGCTTCCTGAATATTCGCTTCTATAAACGCATTGCATCAAGCTCTCTGCACCATGGATATTCGCTACTGCACCAAGCTTTTTTGCATCGCACCATGAATATCGTTATTATAACCCTAGCACCGGATCAAGCTTTATGTACCATATTAAGCTCTTTGCACCGCATCATATCAATCTTTGTAATTGTAAATCAAGCACCACATGTCGGGTCTATCCGCCCTCAAATACGATATATCGGGTCTATCCGCCCTCAAATAGGATATATGGAGTCTATCCGCCCTCAAATAGGATATATCGGGTCCATTCGCCCTCAAATAGGATATATCGGGTCCATCTGCCCTCAAATAGGATATATCCGGTTCATCCGCCCTCAAATAGGATATATCGGGTCTATCTGCCCTCAAATAGGATATATCGGGTCTATCCGCCCTCAAATAGGATATATCGGGTCCATCCGCCCTCAAACAGGATATATCGGGTCCATCCGCCCTCAAATAAGGATATATCAGGTCTATCCGCCCTCCAATAAGATATATCGGGTCTATCCGCCGTCAAATAGGATATACCGGGTCCATCCGCCCTCAAATAGGATATATCGGGTCCATCCGCCCTCAAATAGGATATACCGGGTCCATCCGCCCTCAAATAGGATATATCGGGTCCATCCACCCTCAAATAGGATATATCGGGTCTATCCGCCCTCAAATAGGATATATCGGGTCAATCCGCCCTCAAATAGGATATTAACGTTAATCCTTCCTCAAATAGGCATTTAATTTATTCTGACCCAAGTGGTCACAATTGCATAAGCATTGCCGAAACATATTATCCTTCATAAATCATTGCCAAATGCATTTATCTTTTTTATAAATTAAATTTTCATGTGCCATGCTGACAATAAAATATGTTACCATAAAATTCTATTTTTATATGCTTGCACAATAAATTCGTATTTTTTCTTATGAATTAATGTCTAAATATTATTTTCATAAAATTACTTTAATGACATATTGCATCTTATTTTCTAACGATTTTTTTTAGCATTGTTAAGCTTTGTAGGAAATATAGCACAACGTGGAACTATGTCTTTGCAGTGAACTGGGGCAATTTGTTGGAGAGAAATACCAAACTCTCCAACAAAGGTCAAGGATCTACTTCGAACTCCGCTCGGCTCGACTCTCAAAATTCATAATCAAATTCTTATTTTAGAATCCGCATCAATAGTTGAGTCCTACTCCAGGGTACCATAAGTGTTGAACTATATATGGCCTGATTCTCGTGAAATCCGAGATATGTAGGCAACTCGAAACCGGAGTTCGGCCGCAATAATTTTATTATGTCCCTTTTGTCTCATTTCGACCTTGATGGTCGGGACAAAATTGGCTACTAAGTCAATATTCTTTGCCCGAAAACTCTTACATTGTCTCCGGTCAAAGAGGGGCAGCTGTTGACACCCAATTTTGTCCCTCCTTTCTTCCAAATTATTTCTTTAAACTTCTAATATTACTAATAATGTAAGAACAGTCATTTTATCATTTTAGCACAAACTAGACCTAATTATATTTATTATTATTTACTTAATAACACTATTACTACTATGATTAATATTACTACTACTACTAGAGTTATTATTATTATTATTATTATTATTATTATTATTATTATTATTATTATTATTATTATTATTATTATTATTACTATTGCTATCGTCTTTATCATTCATACCTTAATCGTATTTATTGTTACCGTTCACGGAAAGTATTTTTATTCCTTTTATCTCACTAAGCGAGAGCATTTTTGCAATAACCTTTAAATATTATAAAATTTTATATTTAATAAATCTTGGGGCATCTTACGATTAATATTTTATTTAAATAGGTATAATAAATAAGTTAGTTACTTGATTATTTTAATATTAATATTATTATTTTAGATTAATAAAAGCCTAAAAAAATATATAAAGAAGAAGAGAAATGTCCAATAACAGGCCCAATTCGGCCAATTGACCCAATCAAAAGTATCAAGCCCAATCTTAAAGTTAGCTTAGGGTTCCCTATTTTTCTTTTCAAAACAAACGCTACCCCTTCTTCTTCCTTTTTATGTTTGCATGTTAAAACCCAGTACCTTTAAGCTTTGGATAGAGAAGTACACCCTATTTTCGCACAAAACCCGTCTTTACTCCAAAGCAACGTCTCTTTCCAGCAGATTTTTTCTTCTTTTCGCTGCAAAAATGAATCCTTTTTTTTTTCCGGTTAAGAATTCAAAAATCTGATTCAAACGGGTATTTTTATTTGATTTCAAACCTCAAAATCCCGCTCGAAATGCCCTAATTTTGCCCTATAAATACTAGCATTTTTGGATCTACTGAGGACGACCGGGGGATGGCCGCCATGTCTCTACTTTTAAAGGCCACTATAACATTCTGAATGCTCTTTTTAAATGCTAAATTTCACAATCATTGCATCTTCTTCTCCTTAGCCATAACTCTTGCTCTTGTGCCTATCGTTTGTTCGAGTCACTGATCCGAGGCCGGAGATAGTAGACCTGAGACCAACGCACCAGTTCACTGCCCATAAGCAGGTCCGCAACTTCGAACTTTCTTATTCTTTTATTTTTATTTTTGAAGTTTGAAATAGTTGATTGTTTGGCTGAAACCATATGTTATAGTTTTCTGCTATGTGAATCATGATTTGAAGTTAGTTTATGCATAGAAATCATGTGCATAAGGAAGTGTGTTGTCACGACCCCAATCCCGGTCGCGATGGCGCCCAATACAATTGCTAGGCAAGCCCGACCAATTACACTCTCAACCCGAGCATGAAGCTCAAAACCAATTATTCAAATATCATTAACAACAATGAAGCTAAAAGATTAAGCTGAATATCACGGTTGTGAGCACGTGATTTTTACCTCAAGTAAAGAATTTCAAAAATTAAAATAAATAAAAGGAGATTAATTAGGAAAACATCAAAAATGGTAGAACAAATAATAGGAAAATTAAATAAAAATATAATAATATGATAGGA
>MU749852.1:13267-76377 GCA_026770625.1 Nicotiana glauca | reverse complement strand
AGTGGCAATACAAACTGCAGGATTCCAACGAACTCAAAAACGGAGCAAAATCACACTTACGAATTTGAGAGAGAAATGTTGCGAAGTAGGATGCAATATATTCAGAAAGATAGGAGTTCTGGAGTGTATTTCGTGTGTAAAAGATTCAGCCTTACCTCACAATTTATAGGCAAATATCAGAAGAGGTGTCTTGAAAAGGTGCCTTTTTCAGAAAATACGCGGCCTGTCGCGGTTCTACCGCGATCGCGGCAGAACTGCGGCCAGAGAGCCTTTCTGAATCTCACTGCCGCGGTTCTACCGCGATCGCGGCAGAAACGCGGCCAGCGAGGTTCTCTGAAATTTCAGCAGAGTTCTGGCGTACTTTCAGCAGTGATTTGGTATTTAATTAAATAAATTTTGTCCAAAAATAATCTTATCGATCGATCATTTTTCAAATCCAAATCCAAATCCAAATGCCGAGCCGAGCGAGCGACGATGACGGTGCGAGAGTCCATTCTCTTCAACTCCTTTTAAGAGCTTTAAGAAGTGATTCTATATATAAGCACACAAATGTGGTTGTCCCTCACTAATGAGGGACAAAATACAAGACAAAATTCACTTCTTCAAATTTTTATTTTCCCTCCATTTTATTTCCCTCCATTTCTAATTCATATTTTTTCTACTTTAAAGTTAAATGACTTAAAATCTCCAACAACTTCTCTACGGTGACAAATGATGAGATGGTCTAGCGTTATTAAATGGGACACAATGAATTTATACACAAGTTTCAAAGCTCATCTATATCTTTGACTGATGATGAACTCCAGATCTGTTTCAGCGTACGTAGTCCACTGCATCGAGTAGCAGCATTTGACCCAAAACTAGGGGTGTCAGTAAAAATTCGAAAATCTGAACAAAACCAAAAATCAAATCAAATTGATCGGAAAAATCGATACTTTTTTGTTTGGTTTGGTTTTAATTTTAAAATTTAAAAATCGATTAAAATTAGTTTGGTTTTTATTTTAATAAAAAAAACTGATCAAATCGAATATAGAAATAGCTATTTTAAATTTATTATTACAGCTATATATATATATGTATACTTTTATACAAAGTTTTAAAATTTTTATAATAAGTATTAATCGTTTGCACTATTAGTACAATTCTTTACCTTTACATTCTAGTTTAATTGGTAATTTTTTTTTGTTAAGTGTAAGAATCTATTTCATGTTAAAAATAGTATATTTTTAATTGAGTCTTTAAATTATTCATCACTATTTGATTCAATTATCATCAATATATCTTGGTAAATAATAGATTTTTCAAAGGACAATTAATTTGATAGTGTTACGTTGAAAATGTGATCGCCGAAATGTGTGTTTTGGTAGTGTATGTCTTATATTTAATGGAAAAAATGATAAATAACAGAAAAAATCGAAAAACCGACATAAACCGAATCGAGAAAAACCGACTTAATTGATTTAGTTTGGTTCTAATATTTGAAAAACCGACTTACTTGATTTGGGTTTTTTTTTTAAGGGAAACCCCGATCCAAACCGAACCATGAACTCCCCTGCCCAAAACTATAACCAATCTTATCTCAAAGCCGACAGAGAAAACACTTGCCACTCTCTCATGCTGCCACGTATGTTCATGCCGACTGTGCTTAATTCACGTGACACCTGTGAAGCTCTGGTGCCATCAGCCATGCACCAGCTCCATTTCTTTCCCTATATCACTCTCCTTTTTGCACTCAAATTTGAAACCATTTACACTACGTATTTACAACAACAGATCGAATTGTCTACTTCAACTTTTAATTAGTTTTACTCTCTGTTCGTGAAGAAATGTCGCACTACGAGAACCAATATAGTGCAGGCCAGGCCCTGCAGACGGATGAATATGGCAATCCCATCCGCCAAACTGATGAATATGGTAACCCAGTGCATCACACTGGAGGTACCATGGGAGACTATGGAACCACCGGAGCAGGAGATGCCTACGGAACTCATGCTGGTGGTGGCGCCGGTCACACAACTGGCATACTTGGTGGTGGCGCTGGTCACACCACTGGCATACTTGGTGGGGACCACCGTCCCGGCCATGAGCACGGTACTCTCGGTGGCATGCTCCACCGTTCTGGAAGTTCCAGCTCCAGCTCTGTAAGTAATCTTTTCTAAACTTATTTTTTCAAGTGTTCGCTACTTTCTTTGTGCTCCCGTAATGATAGTTTTTTTTTTTTTTTTTTTTTTGAAAAATTAAATCTCAAAGGCAAAAAGAGCTTCTTATATGGATGGTGTACATAATGATTGGTGGTGTAATTCAGCATATTATTGTTGTATGTCTCTCTTAATTATATTTTTTGAGAGAATTGTGTGTTTTGCAGTCGGAGGATGATGGACAAGGCGGAAGAAGGAAGAAGAAAGGGATGAAGGAGAAGATTAAGGAAAAATTGCCAGGAGGTCACAAAGACGATCAGACCCATTCAACTGCAACAACTACGACTACCGGTTATGGTATGGAAGGGGAGCATCATCATGAGAAGAAGGGAATCATGGAAAAGATTAAGGAGAAGCTTCCTGGCCACCATGGCCCTGGCCACCACTAGAAAATCTGCTGCGAAACAATAAATACTCTTAAAGATACATGTAAAATGTTGGTCTAATACTTTTTTATTTCAAGGTTGTTTCTTGTTGGTCTTTGCTGATCTGAAGCGTGGCGCTATTTGAATAAAGCCATGCTAGACTCTTTAAGTGCTAGTGGAAGCATAATCTTACATGTATTAAGTACGCTGTAATGTAATAAGCACGTTGTTTCATGTACCTTGTTATAGTGATGTGTCGTGAATGTATTTTAATTCATATGAACAGCTTCTCTTTCTTGCCTGGGATTTCGAGATAACCTTCAAGGGTTCGATCGCATGGATGATGATATTGACAGCAAATACTACAAAACTGACATCGTATCGAAAGTAAAGGAACAAGGACTGCGAAACCAAAAGAAGGGAGCGGTGATGGGGGGAGGGGAGTTTAATGGAACGGCCATTAGTTTCCCATCTCTTATTTTAGTAATCAGTGATGCAGAAGAATTGTAAAACAGTGATGGATCTAGTATTAGTTTCCAATCTCTTATTTTAATCAGTGATGCAAAAGAATTGGTACATAAACAGACGAGGAACACGTCAGAAATGAGAAAAACCCAATATCTAGAAGCAGTGCTAGGTGCATTTGTTTTTAGGATGAAAATCGTTCTCCTCCTGCTGCTGAAGTTAGATCACAAGAGTGAGTAAAAATTGGACACACCAAAGTGCTGCTTAAGTTATTAGATTAGAAGAGTAAAAACTGGACACACCAACATGAGAAAGGATACTTAGGTCCAGCTGAACGCTCGGCCTTGTACCATTATAGGTATGAGGCAATTGCTGGCAGAACGTGTTCTATGACTAATAGAAGTACCTGAAGTTACCTGCTTACCTGCATTGTCTACCCTGAGGAGCCTTTCCTGATTCCCAGGAATAGCATGTTGTCTACTAGGACAGTTCTCCATAGAGTTTAAGCCACAGATGGGATCCGGGTTGAATCATGTCTGCACCAACATTAAGTTCCAATTTCAACATATCCCAGCAAATTTAAGCAACACAGGCATCAGGGTCGAGTCTAATGGAACGTATCATCTGCCAGACAACCGAGTTTGCAATAATATTGAAGTCGCACCGTTACTACAGTCACAGATCTTTTGATCCCATACACAGTACCAACTTCAGGATCGCCTATCTTCTGCTGCAACTCACACCCCCAGGGAGTATGGCCCTTCACATTCACAGAAAACGATACCACAGTCAGAAAATGCGAGAGGACGAAAAATACCAGCATCTTGAAGCATGTTAAAATTATTATTCCCTTTGTTCCTACGTGAATCTATTTCCTTTTTGATCTGTTCCCAAAAAAATGATCCCTTTCTAAATTTGGTAACAACTTAGCCTAAACTTACAATTCTACCTTAATGAGAAGCTTTTATAACCACATAAATACTCTGGCCTCTTTTTTATTTGTTTAGGACCACAAATTTCAAAAGTCATATTTTTTTTTAAACTCCGTGCCCAGTCAACAAAGAGGTTAATATTCCAAGTCAATTTCTTAAAGGAGAAACTAAAAAGGAAATGAGTATCCCAGTTGTTACAAGGCTTTGCGAAAACGCGCGGAGATCAAGCCTGTTGCCTGTTCCTGTGGCCTAGGCTATCTTACCATGTAAAAATATCAAGTTTGAGAGAAAGATGGATCTTATTTTCACCATGATACTAGCCTTTCTATGTAAAATTTACTTCCGGAGATGGCTGTCTTTTTATAGATGAGCTTGTTTGTTCCGATCAATTGAAATCCAAAGAAGTTCACAGCCTCAGAGCACCACGTAATTTTTATTTAAATTTGCCAGCAGTAACCATCGAGTTCCACAAACTTTCAGAGATGTCATTTATTTCCAATAGTCAATCAGGTTTCAAAGTTAACTAAACTCGGTACTGATCAACAATTTGTCAAATAAGATTCTATATGAGAGTTGTAAGTATGTCCCAGGTGAATGCAATCTTAAACTGACACTAAATGTATATATCCAGTACAGGTACCTGTGATATAGGTTGGCACCTTGGATCATAGACATTATGGACTTCGGTTTGCCATTGAATGAATTAATCATTACCCTTCAGTTGAACAAGAATCCCAATTCCTCACTTCAGAAGCAATTCAAAACCAATTTGAATAACTGACTAACGAAGCACTTGTGACGAGTAATGGCCACCTCCAAAGAAAAAGGATCCTTCAAACTCACACAGAGTTGCACTTGAAAGAAATGACGGTTCTACAATGAATTACCAAAAGTTACCACAAGAGCATACACCATTTCGGAAATGGTGAAATCTCTTGTTATCCCTGATAATAATCTCACTGCCAGTGATTTGAGATGCACCACACATAAATGAGTGGCAATCTTCACATATTCTTAGGTTTTTCATGATCCTAATGATACACCCAGTATCAATGATAAGCAGCCCAAATGCCAGAGCCAGCTTCTCACTATGTGTGAGAAGTATCCGCTTTTTATGTTCCTCGCTCAGATCATAAGGCACAGAACTTAAGTTTGGCTCATAGCCATGTGACTTAAGCCGACCAACAAGATTCTCAAGTGCTTCCTTAATCTCTTTCGACTTTGGGTGGGTCGTATCACCAGCGTAAAACTCATGAATCATCCCCTCTTTGCCCTCAATCCAGCTCCGCGAAGGATCCTTTCTCAGCAGTTTTTGTTTTATTAATTTCCTTACCCCTAAAACATCTTCCCACCTTCCTGCTGAAGCATATGTATTGGCGAGCAGGACAAAGTTTCCAATACTATCAGGTTCAAGCTCAAATAAACGGCTAGCAGCAACTTGTGCAATTTCAGGATTACCATGAATCCGACAAGCTCCCAGTAGAGCTCCCCAGACACCACTATTAGGCTCCATTGGCATAGCTTTGATAAGCTGAAGAGCTTCTTCTAGTTGCCCAGCCCTGCCAAGGAGATCAATCATGCAAGCATAGTGTTCTACTGATGGTTCAACACCATAATGTTTCTCCATCATATCAAACAGGTGTCGACCCCGTTCTACTAAACCTACATGAGTACAAGCCATAAGAACACCAATGAATGTCACCTTATTAGGCTTAACCTCAGTTTTTACCATTTCTTCGAACATATCCAATGCAGCATTCGCACATCCATGCATTGCGAAACCCACAATCATCGAACTATATGAGAACACGTTCTTTTCCTTCATCTTCTCGAAAACCTTGCAAGCCTCCTCCACATTCCCACACTTGGAATACATATCAATCAATGCAGATCCGACCATGACATGATTGGCAGGTCCAAAACCATATCCCTCGGCCACATCACGAACCCAATTTGCATATTTAGCAGTACCCAACTGCGCACAAGCTGAAATAACCCCAACCAGTGTCACCTCATCAGTCTCCACACCTCCACACTGCATCCTATGAAAGAACTCCAATGCCTCCCTCGGTTTAGAATTCTGCGCAAAACCCGATACCATAGCCGTCCATGCAACCAAATCTTTCACAGGCAATCTCTCAAACAGCTCAGCAGCAGCCATCATATCTCCAGCTTTCGAATACGCAACGATCAGGGAAGTCCACGAAATGACGTCCCTATCAGACATTTCATCGAACACCTTTCGACCTCTATCCAACCAGCCACATTTTACATACATATCAATTAAAGTATTATGAACAAACAAATCCTTACAAAATCCACCAAGCTTTATGCCCTGACAATGAATCTGCCTACCTAAATTCAACTCAAGTTTATCGCTACAACCCTTGAGCAAAGCCGTCAAAGTAAAAGAAACAGGGGATATACTTTCCCTTCTCATAGCATTATACAAACGCACTGCCTCTTTCAATGGTCCTTGAATGCAATAACCCCGAATTAAAGAGGTCCATAGAAAAGGGTTACGGTATTCTACTTGATGAAATACAAGACGGGGATATGGGTCCATTGGGACATTGATTTTTGTGAGCATACGGAGTAGCTTTGCCAAAACATAGCAGCATTGGTCTAGACCTTTGCGTATAACGTGAGCATGAACTTGTTTGATTTGAATTAGGCTGCTACAGTGGTCGAGAAGTGAAACCAGATGGGATTCTAAGAACTTTGTCTCTTGAAGACGGGAAAATGGGACGAAGGGCTGCGAAGCTTCTGGGTTTCCGAGCTCGTAGCTTATGGGTCTTGGGATAGGGTTCCTGGGTGCGATCAGCTTCCGAGCTAGAGAAACCATTACATGCAAAGCTAAGGTCTACAGTTGAGACAGAAAGAAACCAGAAGGACGATGGAAAGCTAATTCCTATTATCCTATACATGCGTGCAAACTTATGATGGCAAGTGACTGTAAATGATTTACTATTGTATTGTAAAATAAAAAAATACGTAATTTTTAAATCAAAATAGTTTAATGAATCTGATTTTAAATGGTTTTTTTTTCACTTGTGAGTTGTAAAAGTGGTTTAGTATTGTAAAAGTGGTTTAGTTAATTTGGGTGCAACTTAACTCAGATGAAGGAAGGTACAACTACAAGAGTCAATATCTCTAAATTCAGATAGAAATTGGGCATCAATTCATTAGTTTTCTTGCAATAAAACTTCCGCATTTAGAGATAGTAATTTTTTCTTCCTACGACAAAGATTAACACCTTATTTATTTTAAATAAATATCATTTTAAAAAATTATATTATGTAAATACATTTTAATATTTATAATAAAATATCTAATTTTAATTACGTCCTACCTCTAGGCCACTAAATACACTATTCACGCTATTTTTTTTTTTTCTTCTGCTTCTATACATGTCATTCTTTTCCTGAGGGCCCCCCTCACCGAGCTCACAACCAACGACCCCTTCTACTTCTTCCACACACCCTAGACCATGAGAACCCCAAAAACCAGCAGCATCCAACGCCCCTAAGCAGCAGCCGCCAGTCCACCAGGTGCTCATTGCCGCCATCCATCAGTCGCCAGAAAATCCAAGAGCCAGCGACCCCCCCTGAACCTCTAAGCCTGAGCCACCCAAACTCCTTCTCCTCTTCACTCCCAAGCCTCTAGCCGTCCACCTTCTTCCACCAACAGCACCAGCAGCCAGAAATCCCTTCTCCAGCCACAGCAACCAGCCGCTTCCCACCCCAAAAACCCCTGTCACACGCCTGGACATAACAAACGCCAAAACAGGGCAACAGCCCCATTAACGACCAGCACAAATAGCTAGTACAAGATTCCTAAAGTTTACGTTGCAATGCCGTTTCAAACGGCAATCGAGGTCCAAAAGCAATGGGACTTGACTCAAATCATACCCAAAAATCTCCTCTCCATTTCAATGTATTTTCAACGTATCACGATATATTTTACTGTATTCATTATCTTTTTTTCATTGTAATTCAATGTATCTCGCTGTATTTCATATATTTCATTGTATTCAATGTCTTTTTCTCATTGTATTTCATGTATACCGCTATATTCTATGTATTTTATTGTAGTCACTGTCTCGCTATATGCCATGAATGTCTCGCTATATCTCGCTATATGCCATGAATGTATTCATTTTTTTTTTTAATTAATATAATTTATGTATTCAGATGTATTATATAATTTCTCTGAAGATGACTATGTTTTTTGGGTATTTTTTGATTGAGAATCTTTTCTATTACAAGGAAATACAAAATTTGTGTATTATAATTGAATTTGTTGAGTTATATTAGGAGTCTATTATGTTAATTGATTCACTTTCCGTTTAAAAACGGCGTAATCCCTTGTTTCACGCCGTAAATACAGTCGAATACAATAATCTGTCCAGCTATAATCTCATGTCTCACGCCATGAATATAGTCGAATACACTCGAATACAACAACTGATTAGCTGGACTTCCCTTATTCACGCATATTTTTGCTACTGTATTCATGAATACAGTAGCTTAAATAAATCTAATACATCTTATAACAACATAAAACGTATCTACAATCTATAATATAACAAATAGTATCTATAAATAGCTAATTACCACTAAAAGAGTGCTTTATGAAAATTTCTCTTTAGAAACTAATCAGAACTCGAGTCAAAATAGTTTAACCTATTTGAAAAATGTTGAAAAATTCGTAGTCGAGCCTTTTGTTCAGACAGCTCTCAGCGATAAGTGGTGGATGAATCATCTGTCAACATTCTATTTCGGTATACTAAATCCTTTTGTTTCATTTTTGCTACATTTTAACCTAGCACTGAATTCGTCAAGGAAATGGTGATACGAGGGAGCAAATCCTGGTAACTAAGATAGATGGCGGACAATCTGAGTATGAGATGTTCAAGCAGCTTCAATCTGTGTAGCTACCATTGCTTCTTTGATGCACAACATGATACCACCTCTACGATAGCAGGCCTTGTTACCTACTATGTGAGCGTGCATGTGTGTGTGTTTTAGTCAGACAGGAGATGACTTAGCTTTCTTGACCCAAAAAGGAAACCCCAGTTTCTACTTACAGGAAATACAGGTCCAGAACACAATGATGCAAAGGCCTTTACCCAGACGTCCATAAAATCGTACTATTTCCTCCCAGACTATATACTATCCTGCTAAAAAACCAAAAAGAAGTAAAATTATGGTGAATGATTAGCAGAATTAGTCCTTCTGACACCACATTGACAACATCAAGGATGAGAAAGTCGTTTTTTTTACACTCACAAAATATATAAGCAATAGAAGGCTAAACTGTTTCTCTATGGTATTTCATTTCCTGTTGACCACCTACTCACAGCTTTTAAATTTCCACGTCTCATCTACAAATGCAGCTCCAACTGAGAATAGACTTTATGATAGACAACAGTAATAAAATCTCATGTCCTTTGGTGTTCCTTTGCTTTTTGCAACACGTCCTTTAAAACTGCTGCAATTCTTTCTTCCATGTGACGCTCCAGAAATACCTCTTTCACCCTCTCATACCCTTTTTTACCCATTGTAAGCCTCCTCTCAACGTGAGTGGCTAATTTAACAATGTTTTTTGCAAGGGGCATTATCCCTTCTTTCCCCACAGGATGTAGCAGACCAGTCGTTCCATCTATTACAATTTCTCGGGTGCCACCAGCTGCAGTTCCCTGAAATGAAAGGCAAGTAGATGAGAGTGTAAGTTCTTCTAATCTAACGAAATATTTTAGATTATGCAAAGAATTATGAAGAAACAAATGCCATGGAGGAAGAAAATGGCAATACCAACACAGGCAGCTGAAATGCCATGGCCTCAATAGTAATCCGACCAAAGCATTCACCCCGTGCCTACATGGTTAAAAGAGATGGGATGAAAAATATGTAGTTAGCTATTACCGTAGTAGTAAAATTATCGTACTTAAAAGGACAAAAACGGTAATAGCAAAATTATCGTACTTAAAAGGACAAAAAGAAAAAAAGAAAATAAAAATGACCTAGCATCCACCCCATGCCTACAAACCTGAGAATTCTGAACAAGAACATCAATTGCAGCAAGATATGGGGCTACTGTCAGTGTCTTATTGACAAAATGAACATACTTTTCGATCTTCTTTGATATAACGAAGTCCCTAAGCTCTGTCTCAAATTTGCTATGACTAGTCATGTCACTCCCTACAACAACAGCATGAATTGATGGCAATTGTAACTTCCGTTCTTGAATAAGCTGCAAGCTCTCATAGAATGCCCGTAAAAATAAGTCCTGACCCTTCCCACGAGTAACACCTGCAATATTGCAAGCCCAGGTCATACTGTAGTTAGAAAAGGACTGTTGGTGAAAAAGCTACCAATATTCGAATCCAAGTTGTGCAGTAGTTACTAGTTAAAGAAAAGTCTGCACAGCATGATGAAGAATACAAGTGAATCATAGTGGTTGGACAAATTCAGAAAATATATCAAGAGCAATCCACCTAAGCAGGTATTCAAGAAAGCAGCTTTTATCAGGATCGTAGTATGATAAATTGTAATGCATAATAGTATTACAGGAAAAGGCTTACTATTTATGATGGCAAATAGTATATCATCATTTCGAACTCCAAGAGATTCGCGAACATGCTCCCTCAAAATTCTTTTTGCCACGCTATCTTCGGCAATTTCCATTAGCTCATTGCTGTTGCCAAGATGAACAACATGGGTTTTCGGCATTTTGATCCTACAGAATATTAATAACAATTTAGAGAGATTATACAACGCATACAACCAAGAACGGAAAAATGAAGGATAAACAACGTATACAAGGTAGATTTGGACATAAAGGAGAAGTTCACTGCCTTTCTGGAGTTCACCCAAAGTTTGAGCATTCAGACCCAAGTATTAGAAAGAAGATTTCCATTACACAAAGGAGAAAAAAATTCAACCAAATTTTTATGATCAGGTAAAGAAAAATAACTAAACTTTATGCCTGGAAGTAGATTGAGATGCACTTTGAGTTTAAAATTACTTCACATAAATATAGGCATTCAGAATTTTCAGAGAAACACACCAAGCATCCACCACAATTAGGATCTGGGTACTTTCAGTATAAGTAACATTAGAATTACTGTTAGCATTTTCTACTTGCCATGGTAATCCTGAGTCCAACAGAATCTCATTAGGATAGATATTGATAAAGACACCAATGACAGAGATAAGAAACCAGATGGTACAGGGTTAACTACAATGAAGCAATCTGAAGTTACCAACGGAATCATAAATTTCCAGCAAGGATAAGAAAGCTCTTGCATCTTGTGATCTAAACTTCCGCAGTAGAAAGATTACTTTTATCGGCTAGAGTTGTATGAAGTACAAGCTAACCTATCTTTGTGTGTGTGTGGTTGTGGGGGGGGATGGGGGGGGATTAAAGAGAAAGAGAACGGTTACAGCCTGTTCATTTACCCCTTTCACATGGGTGCTAGGGATGCAGTTTTTCCGAAACTAAAATGCTGCACGTAAAATGATGGGCAGTACATGAAGGCCATTTTTAAACTTCATATATGGCATACTTCAATGAGATTTTCATCTCCTTCTTTGATAACACAGCTAGTAACCCTGAATAACTACAGCAGCTCCCAATAGGCAGATAAATTTTTTATGCCCGATTTTCTCTTATTTTTAAGGAGAAGTAGATCTTTCTGGAAGAATGTTCACACGCACTTAAACTCTTATCCTCATAAGTCTTATGTTTTTCAATTTATGTATTAACATCCCTTTTCCTCCCTCTATCATTTCTTATGGAGTTATGGTGACTGCACAAGTCAACAGGAAAGAAAATCAGAAATAGATATATGCCAGTGGGAAATGATGGCAGCTTGAGAGAGTAAACTACCATTCTAAGACTAGAAGATTTCATTTACTCAATTGAAACAGTCAAAAAAAAAAGATTTCATCTACTAAATTTATCGTGTAAATTCACATTAATATGTAAGCAAAACATTCTGGTATCAGAACGAGGATGCTCAAGACGTGAATTACCTAAAGATGCATGACCTCAAAAGGCCACTGGAAGTAGCTCCATCACCAACTATATCAAAATTGCGAACTTATAAACGTACCTCAGCCGTTCCTGTGTTCTATTCTTCCAGTATTCAGCTGTTACATGTGAATCAATCATTGCACCAGCAACGTACGGGAGGTGCTTCACATAATCTAGACTGAAGTAATGACCTCGCATTTCATGTATCCACCATAAAACTTTGGGAAGGACACGAGGAACATGTTCCTTGAGAACAGCATCCAACCATTTCCCAGCAACGGCAGTGTTTAAAACAACCAAGTCAGCTTTTAAAGCAGTATCTATTGCCTCCTGACCCTTAGCAGAGACAACCTGAAAGAAGACATGCCTCCCATAAGCACAATCATTTCAATCTTTCCTACTAAACTATAAGTTTCAATAAGGCAGAAGAATAAATTTCTAGATCTCAGTGACTAGACATGCACATCACTGCAAATATGCCAGCCATTAGTTGCTTAAGGCTGCTGGAACAAAATAAGCGAATGGCAGACTACCCTGCAGAGAATGACCCCCATCGTTTATAAGAAGTAATATCACTTATCAAAACATAAAATCTGTGTGTTAAGAAACAAATAAGGATAATATTAAGAAAATAAGAAGTGAATCTCACAGAGAATGACCTCTATCATATTCATATTTCAGTTTTCATGGAGGGTAAGATGCTAACGGAGCTAAAAGCCAAGAGAAATTACAAGAAAACATGGAATTTCACCTCAAATGGATAAGGGGGCAGAACACATAGGGAAAAATCTCCACTAATAGCAATGACAATTATCTCTGCTGATAGTACTGTTATACACTTGTTGGATACCGGTTAAACAAAAAAAATTAGAAGCGGCTAAAACACACTATGTTTTATCTACCTCAATGAACTTGCCCCTCCAACTCAAGTTGATTTTCCCTTTTTCTCTATAAAAGCTCAAATAAGAAAAAGGATAATTTTGGTGGGAAGCAGCCGGTACCCGGTGGAATAGTCGAGAAGAGTGCAAGCTAGCTCGGATACCACCATTATAAAAAAGAAAAGAAAAGAAAAGAATAGTGTTTTTACATATATTGTACTTCACACGCGAGGCTCATCTTTACAGTCTCACAATTTTCCATTCACGTTTATCTGTATTCTATCCCATTAACTTTCAATTCTCTTCTTAATATCCATGAAAAGTTAAATATGGACATTTATTTAGGACTAAGAAAGTAATGAAAAAAACAAAATATAAAAGAAAAAGGAAAAAATGAGCCCAGCGGTGGAAACAGATCTAGTCCTCTTCAAAGAAATGGTGAATGAGTACCAATGAACTAGAATACCAAAAGGACAAAAACAAGTACTAAAACTGAAATTATTATTACCTTTCTCAGCAAAAAAAAAAGGAACTGAAACTGAAATTAAAACGAGGAAAGAAGAAATTGTGAAAATATGGAAAGGTATGAAATCTCAAGCTGGAAAAGAATACTGCTAAGTACAACCTGAACTCCTCGGTGTAACATTTTGTGTTCCAAACTATATACAACGTTATTTGTTTCAGATGGTCTTTGATTTGTGATCCAACAGACTTCAGCTCCAACACTTCTCAGCAAAAATGCCAGCTCCATCAGCAACAAGGGTCCGCCTATATGTAAAGAAAGAGCAATCATAGTGATTAGAAGTAGTATTTGTTTCCATGATATGGCCCTTTCCTTTTTCTCCTTCTTTTTTCATAAATCAAAATATTCATTGATACTCAACCACGATGATTTAATAATTACAAAGGAGTTAGTAGACAGGTAAAGCCCAAAGGCTGTTCACATCCTTGCAACGGGGATGCCAACCATCTCTCCTTTCTATGAACACAATTGCAAAAGAGGTACAATACAAGTATTCTTTAAGCATCCAAAAAAACCAAGTTCCTAAAATGTTGGTGTTTCTTACAACATAAATACAAATATACAAAAGATACAAAATAGAGAGAAATTAACTCTTAATCAATGTTATTTCGGCTTCTTCGAAAGTTTTTTTCTTTCTTTTCTCTCTTAATTATCAAAATACGCAAAAGGGCCCAATTATCCATAACCTCTTTCTTTCGGCTCCCAGCCCATTTATTTGCCAGCACTGAACTCAGTTTTCAAGTGCAAGGAAAACCAAACTAATAGGTTTCTTTTTTCCGGTAAGAAATAAAACATTCTAGAATATATGGAACGGATTTGAATGATGCATCAACCAACGGCTTAACTGGTAACATGCTTTTTACTAGATCTAATTTCCATTATCAAGAAGATGCAGAGTAAAATACTGAAAAATAAAGTTGTAATAGAAGTGGTTCAATGTTTGGCGGAAATTTGAAATCAAGTTATACAAAGTAAAAGTAAAAATAATTAAAACATAGAATAACTGGGAAGCAGCAAACTTAAGTCAACAAACTGTTGCTAGCACCAAGAAAGCACATTATCAACAGAGCATGAGCGAGCACATTTTGGGACATGAATTAAATATTCATCAGCCAGAAAAGATTACATCCATTTTCAACATTTTAAAACATTTTAGCAATCAGGTCAAGGAGCAGCTGAGAGGTTCTAGACAAAGCTCAAATCTAGCCGTTAA
The DNA here is from genome assembly GCA_026770625.1 of Nicotiana glauca. Classification (NCBI taxonomy): domain Eukaryota; kingdom Viridiplantae; phylum Streptophyta; class Magnoliopsida; order Solanales; family Solanaceae; genus Nicotiana; species Nicotiana glauca. The sequence continues at coordinate 61,763 of MU749852.1, read as the reverse complement.
GAACTCTGGTTATTTTACTCGTCAAAATAACGAAATATGCCAGCTCCAGAAGAGTGAAAACTGGCTAACTAACGAATCCAAAATGACAGATCAACTCTCTTAATTGCTCGAAAATATAAGTACAAGATAACTCCAAATATCCCGCTATAGATCAAATTTCTTTTATCAAACTTCAACGAATTTTATACCGTCTTTCATAACTCAGTCACAACTATCTTGTGCTATAAAGATAAATAATACCAACAAAAGGATGCAGATCAAAAGAATGAAAAGCGACAAGACAAAATAGGAGGATCCAGTGATTTCTCAATCTATTCTTATGCAAGACGTGTTTCTCGCTTGATTTTGTTCCATATATATTTCAGTTAATACACTGTTCTAAAACATTTCAGTTCATTTAAACTTCTACCTAAGTGGTATGGAAAGAGGATACATACACGCAGCATTAATTAGGGATGCCACGAACATCCATTCCACCATTTTAATGTTCTCAATTTAACTCATCTCCGATTCTATACCTCTTATTTAGTCTTGTGATTTCGTGATTACGTCCTTTTACACCTTAAATAGCAACTTCCATTACAACACCAATTCTGAATTAATGAATTAGCTAATAAATAGCAGATCCAACCCATTAATACGCACATAAAAATAATTGACTTCACATCTCACTATACACAAAAAAAAAAAAGGCGCGCGCACACAACAACAACAACATGATCAACAGCAACACAAGTGATTCACTACTGCAGCTAAACAGCACTCTTCAGTCCAGCTAGACTAGCAACTTTTCACTCTAGAATGCTCCATAAGCAACATTGAAGAACCGAACTAAACATAATAGATGATATATACAGTAATTAAAAGCGAAATCAGGCAAAGCAAAAGAAAAAATAGAAGGTACCAGAAAGGGAAAGTTCGTGGGAGACAAGAAGTACAAGCCTAGACTTCATAAAACTGAGTGGGCTCTGAGTAACAGCAACTCCAATTGGCTTAGCTGATTCGGGTGAAGAGCTATATCGCTTCGCAGAAGCCACATCTACGCGGCAATCACAGGAGGACTCAAGGCTAGCTCTGATTATAAAAGCAATGGCAGTGGTAACTGAAAGCATTACAAGTAGCGCTACTACAGTCAGCCAGCGTTTCCGGAATAGAGCCATAGCCACGGAAGAATGCTTCGCCATGTCCAAAGCTAGGGTTTGTGAAGGTAAGAAGTTGGATCTGTGTCACATTTCTCTGCATTTTAGGGTTGGGGTTTTTGATCTGGACTGGTAATTGGCGTACATTTGGCTTTTAAATTGACACTTGGAAAAAAGAAAAGAGCTTGTTCTCTGGCTATGTGAAGAAGATCTACTGCGCTGGGTATAATGACTGCCGCGAAGAGTGATCGGGAGCTTTTTAGATTTGACTACGATTCAGCTTTAACACTGTTGTTAACCGCAAATTGGCAATGGCGATGCTGTCTTTCGAGAAAAATTGTCAATACTTTTGTACTCTAGGAGTTTATTCAATGCTCGGTAGTCCCCTTGTTTCAATTTGCTATAGTTTTTCAAGCCATTCTTGGTCTCGAAATATTGCCTATGATAGTAAATTACAGTTTCAGCCCTCGAAATTGTCTAGAAATATTGCCTATCATAGTAAATTACAATTTCAGCCCTCGAGACTGCCTGGAAAGGTTGCCTATTATGATAAACTAGTATTCCTACTCAGCGCGATATGCGGTGTCGAAATAAAATTGATAATAGCAAACAATTCCTTCCAAACATCATACGAATTATTTATAAATAATTATTTATGAAATTTTGAAAAGTAAAGTTAATACAATAAGTTGATATATCTTGTAAACGTATTTGTAATTCTCAATCATAATTCCTACATAAATGCTTTTTAGTAGTCGATATAAAACATTGTCTCACATTTTTAAGTAGTCATTATAATTTTGTGCTATCTTTTGTCCTAAATTATAAAATCAATTTAAGTTCATTGACACTGGAATCAAAATGCATCAACATTCAGAAAGAATATGATCAACTTATAGTTGACTTAGATTATTAGCAAAATCAAGATGATGTGAAATGTAATGCTTCTATCATTCATATTTCGTCTCATCAAAATGCTCGTTCACTGTAAAATTTATCGAATTAGTAACACATAGGGAAAGTATAATAATTATAAACAAAAAGAAAAACTAATCAAACAAAGAACAATATCGACTTCATGATGACAAACTAATAGTATTGTATTTATGACGACAAACCTTCTTTTTCTTGAATGAGTTGAAGTATCATTTTTTAATTTGCTTCCTATATATAAAAATTGAAAAAATCATAGCAAATCTTTTAGGAATATTAGATTTATGAAATATGCATCATCCTGCAAAGAAACACACCAAGTTACAATTGACTTAAGATTAAACCATTATAAAAATATACCAATTTATTTTCAATGTATTGGCAATGTCAATTCCCTTCTATAACAAATGATCAGAGTAACTCTCTCCTTAGATGAAAATTGTATATCAAAGGTTAAACTTTTTATTTTCCTTGCCAACCTTGTTTTTGCTTTTCTTTATATCTTTAAAGAAATAGAAATCTCACATCACATATAACACGCTTGTCATTTCTTCAAAAAGCCTATTTAATGGTGGGCTTTGGACAGTTGAGTTTCACATGCAAAAGTTAATATTCTTTGCTAAGATGAATTGTCCTCCGGATAATCTCTGGCTTCAATATTATATTATTTTATCATTATAAAAATTAATAATTTTATATTAAACGACAGTAAAGACAATGTTGTATAAACTATTAGAAGTGGTACTCTTACATTAAGCTGAAAATTATAGACACGCTAGTTTTCCTTATAATCAACTCCAATTTATAAGATAACCAATAAATAATATGAGGTTTGAACTCTAAAAATATATATATGTGCAAAGCCCATTTTCATCAAAAAATTATCACGGTCAATAAAAATATTTTACCCACAGTATGCTTCTTTTAGTAACTTCATAATGCATGAACAAATGTATTAAAGAAAAGAAACAAAGTGGTGGTAGTATAAAGGCAAAAGAAAATAAAAATATAGCACAATAAATAAAAATTAAGCTTAAAATATATTTATTGGCTATAAAATATTTGTTATACCCTTCATATAAAATGACTATAATTCCTAATCTGATAACCTAAAAGTGTTTAAAAAAAAATTATAATGGGTTAAATTATATTGAAGTGTTACTATTCTTTACACTAAATATATATAAGTTAAATATATGATATTTACTTGTGCTCTTCTTCTATTATAAAATCATACTTCCGCTTTATATGGCTTGAGATAAAATTTGGCTGCACGTTTTAGTTCTGACCTGCATATTACTTAAAAATTCAAATGCTATTTAAATGCATAATTCTTTTGTAAATATTTTAAATCTCTAAAATCACCTCAACTCTTATATAAACTTTCGGCAACTTGTCTACCAAAATAAGTTTCCCTACGATAAACATTAGTGTTGCGTCAAAATTTTGTACAATTTGTCATTAAAATATTATTCAATAATATTAGTAAATTAGTCTTTAAAGCATCACAAATACATGATTTGTATAAATTACCAATTATATCCATACCGCCTATATTTCTCAATTCAAATTTCAAATTTAATAAGCTTCATCAATTGCTTTATTGTAGCTTTACGGATCTGCATTGGATGCAAATATAGTAGTCAGTAAGGATAATCTTGTGGATTATAATTAAGTAGAAAAAATTTAGTGATGAAATGCAACAAAGTTTTTCTTTGAAAATGAAATATGCTCAAATATTTTAAGTTTTATTGATAGTGGAGGTTGATAACTAATACCTCTTACGTACATGGATGGAGACCCTTCTCTTTCATTTTAATTTTACTCCTTTTCACCACATTTATCATTTCCTTGCCATATAATTTTGGGAGGCCCATCTTCTACATATTCTCACTATGTCATTCTCATGAGAACCCTGGTATGAATGAATTTAGATAAAGAATATTAGTGCTTAATATAATGTTGTTAATAGTAATAGAACGTGATAAATTATCTCAACTTACTTGATTAAAAGTTGGATTCAAACTCATCAAGTTATTTAAAAAAAATGGGATCCATTGATTAAAAGTTGGATTCAAACGCAATAATCTGGCAGATGTTTATACGAAAATGTACTACTATTAAATAGTTTACAATAGGCTATACAACTACTGCCTATATTTTCTCTAACCACATCTTTATCCACATCGAAAGTTATATCCACGTTCTCTAGCCACTTTCTTTTATATTAAGTTACTCTCTTTTTTCTCGGTATTTTTCAATCGTTTCTTATTACCCTTTTTTTTTTCAAAAAATAGTATATCCCAAGGATATTAAGATAACTACTGTCTTTACTTTCTCTAACCATGTTCTCTTATCTAGATCCACATCCAACATAAATTTACTGTAACTCCTTTTGATAACTGCATAATAGATACGTTAAATTAAATTCAAAAACTGTAAATCAAAATAACCACATTTATTCCATTATCTTAAAAACGTAATTTATTATCTTAAACACAAATAAATGGTTTTATAAATTTCAGTAACTTTTTAAAATTCAAACTAAACCAATAACTAATTATTAACTAACTATGCCATATCGCTTTTTTCTAGGATACCACTTGACTTAATGTGTTGCATTTTCTTTGGATTTTAATAATAATAATAAATAAATATATATATATATATATATATATATATATAGTTTTCTATTTTAAAAAATATGTGTACAAAAAACGTGGGACTTAACAAAACTCCAACAACTGAATTGGTTAATTATTTAAAAAAATTAAGTGTTTTTCTATTTTTTTTTAATCTCCAAATTTATTGGAGCTTTGTCCTAAAACATGACACGTGTTGACATTTGGTTGTGACACTTGGCATAATAGCATTGATGTGTTTCTCCTTTTATATATTAATAGATATTGCTTATTTTGTGTGTTTGTGACCATGCATGTCACACTCTGAGTTTGTGTGTACAAAATAGGACGTAAACATCCTCCATCAAAATCTATAAAGTTTGAATATAACTTGATGTCTCAAAATGTAGTTGTATGCGGTCAAAGTCGTATGCGCCCGATGTGGAAGTTCGAGGTCCGCCCTAGGTCCAAGCCCGGGAGAAGTCAAGTTCGAAACCGGTGGGCCAGGCTCGAGCTCAAAGAAAGAGCGTAATGCCCGAAAGCAGGAGTTTGGAGAATACTGAGGCCAAGTGTGCTCGACCTCGAAATACTATAGTAAGAGAGTTGTACTAAAACAAGCTAGATTTCTGCCACGTCCCCTCAGTCACGGCGTAAATCATGAAATAGGATTGTACGATTCCATACTAGACGGTTAGACAGTTGTACCAAGAATATTCCCTACTGTAAATGAAAATATTCCATATTTAGGATTTCCCCATTTTATAAGGGGGATTCCAATCATTTGTAACATGATCTTTTACTATGCAGAGAATATACTCTCTGTCTTTTTGCCTGCTATTCATCAGAATTATCCCTTAGTTTAATTGTTCTTGCTTTGATTTTATTATTTCATCGTTCTCACTGCCCTAAGCCACCTCGAGTTCATCCTCTCGAGGTCACCACTGCTAACCAACATTGGGTTGATTTACTTATATCTTTCATTTCTACTTCATATTTCTTGATCATTAATTGGTATTGAATTGAATCACATATCTTTAAAACCACAAATCAAGTTTAATTGTTACTCGTATTTTTTAAGGTAAACAGTTTGGCGTCCACCGTGGGACTAAAGATAATAGTGATTATTTATTTGTTGATTCTTATTACACACATCATTTTCTACACTATTTCTTGCCAAGAATGTTTGATTTTCAGGCTGAAACATGTCTAGCTCACAAAATGCACCCGTTCATGACAACGAAGGTCTTGGTGAAAATAACAATGTAGGGGTCAATGTGCCACCAACAAACCCTAAGGAAGTGCCAAACGTGGAACCAGTTGATGTTGGTTCTCATATTTCTATAAACACCAACCTAGGCACAGACCTCGAAGGGAGTGTATGAAGGAATGCTCGACTAGGGGACCAATGAATGCCAGGAGCAGGAAATGGAGGAGTTAGCCTCCAAGTAATATTTGAGAATTGCAGGCTCAGCAAATCGCTATCGATCGCTCAACTTCAAAGTCAGAAAAAGACCCCGAGTGTAGCCGAACAGGAAAACAATCGACGTGCTGAACCAGTGCTGGAAGGACCAAATGGAGACAGCTCGGAGACTAACCCCACCATTATGAAAATGCTCGAAGAGCTCACTAAAAAGATCAAGTTCGGAGAAAAGAAAATTGAGGATAACAACAAGACGGTGGAGACTTATAACTCCTGTGTAGACCAGATACTGGGGGCACCTCCATTTTTGAAAGGTCTAGATGCCAAGAAGTTCATACAAAAACCAGTCCCTCATAGCGCAGCCCTGATGCACTGTGACGACCCGGCCTGTCGTCACGTGAGTTACCACTCCATTTTTCCCATTTTCTACTTCCTTATGTGTCATTATAGGAGTCTTGGGTGAATGAGTTGAATTGGATTGGTTTTAGATGGAAATGAGACACTTAGTCTCTTAAATGAAGGCTTGTTTTGGAAAAGTCAACCGGATATTGACTATTGAGTTAGAGGGTTTGGATGTGATTTCCGATAATTTGGTTAGCTTCGGGGGATGATTTATGACTTAGGATCATGATCGGAATTGGTTTTGGAGGTCCGGTGTAGAAATTAGCTTGTTTTGGCGAAGTTAGTATTTTGACGATTTTCGGTCGGTAGGTGAGATTTTGATCCGAGGGTCGGAAAGGAATTCCGAGAGTTTTTGTAGCTTCGTTATGTGAGTTGGGATATGTGTGCAAAATTTCAGGTCATTCGGAGGTGATTTGGTTGGGTTTTTGATCAAATGCGTGTTTCGGAAGTTTTTGAAGAACTTAGGCTTGAATTCAATGTGAATTGATGGTTTTGGTGTTGTTTGAGGTGTTTTGGTGATTGGAACATATTTGAGTGAGGTTTTAGGATGTGTTGGTGCTTTTGGTTGAGGTCTCGCGGGCCTTGGGTGAGTTTCGGGGGTCAATCGGACCATTTTTGGAGTTGAGAAATTGCAGAAAAATCAGTCCAGCAATTGCAGGTATTTTGGCCTTCGTGTTCGCGAAAGGAAGCTCGCGTTCGTGAAGGGCTGGGTTCTGGAAGCTACGCGTTCACGAAGGATTCATCAGGCTATTCATTGCGTTCGCGTCATGTGTTTCGCGATTGCGTACAAGGAATTTTGTCCCAGGAGAATTTCTCATCGCGTTCGCGTTATGGTCTACGCGTTCGCGGAGGTATGGGAGGAAAGGCATCGCGTTCGAGACCTGTGTGTTGCATTTGCATAGGGTAAGTTTTGGTCAATGCGAGGTTGTGCTTCGCGAACGTGAGGGTTTGAGAGCGTTCGCGAAGAAGGAAGGGTCAGACCTGGGCAGAATGTTTTAAAACATTTCATCCGCAATTTTGGGGCTCATTCACTCCATTGTTGATCTTTTTGAGAGCCTTTTGAAGAAAATTGAAGAGGGATTCAAGAAGAATCGATTGGAGGTAAGATTTTGGAACTTAAAACTCGTTCTTATTGTGAAATCCACCTAGAAATTCATGGAAATTTATAGAAATTCATCAAAAGAGGGTAAAGTTAGGGCTTGAAAATTTGATATTTCAAAGTGGAATTTGAGGGGTCAAATGGACTCCGATTTTAGTAATTTTGATATGTATAGACTCGTGGCGAGATAAGAAATCTGGTGATGCTAATTTTTTGCTTTTTCAAGAAGTGGACTCGGGGCTCGGGTTTTGCAAATTTCGTGATTTTTGATATTTTTTGAGTCTTTTCGATTGGGTTATGTTCTCTTAGCCTATTGTGACGTATTCGTTGTGATTTTGATCAGATTCGACGTGCTAGGAGGTCGATTTGCAAGGCAAAGGCATAGAGAGCTAGGATTTTGGTCGGCTTGAGGTGAGTAATGATTGTAAATGATATCTTGAGGGTTTGAAACCCCGAATTTGCACACCGTAGTGCTATATTGAGGTGACTTGCACGCCGGATAGCGAGCGTGGGGTGGAGCACCGTTGAGGATTGTGAATTGGTCTGTCGCTATTGTTGATTTTACCGCGTATTTGACTGAAACTTATTTGATATTATTATGATTTGGGCTGATTGCCATATTTGGGCTTCGTGCTAATTATTTGAATCCTTGGGGGATTTTATCACCGTTTCCTCACTATTTGACATACTACTAGAACTCATTCCTGTTGATTATACTTTATTACAAAGTCGTTTTAATTGAACTTTGAGACTTAGATTATATTTCCACTGTTGTTTGGGCTGAGCACTACTATTTTATTAATGCCCGAGGGGCTTATGATGATTTCTGGACTGAGTGGGGCCGAGGGCCATATGTGAGGATATGTCAAGTGTATTGTGAGGATGCTTTCAGGCCTCGAGTGTATGATGAGGAGGCTTTCAGGCCTCGAGCGTATTGTGAGGAGACTTCCAGGCCTCGAGTGTTATGAGATGAGGTTTCCAGGCCTCGAGTGTTATGAGAGGAGGCTTTCAAGCCGCGAGTGTGATTTAAAAAGGCTTTCAGGCATTGTTTTATATGCCACGAGGTGGCTTGATATTGCGCTTGGGCCGTAAGGGGCCCCTCCCGAAGTCTGTACACCCCCAGTGAGCGCGGGTACCTATGTGATATGATACTGAGCCCGAGGGGTTGATACTGTTCTGAGCGATTGATATTGAGCCCGAAGGGCTGGTATTGTTTGAGATGTTGCCCGAGGGGGCAAGTTTTTACGTGCGCATCTTGCATATTTATTTGCCCTTTTTACCTGTTATAATGTGGTATTTGTGCCCGAGGGGCGGATTTTTCTATGCTTATCATCAATAACTGTTTTAAAATTATTTCGTAACTATTGAAAGGATCATTTTCAAAAGAGATTTAAACTGAGCCAAGATATTTCTAAAGATTTCATAGTTTTCACTGTTTTTCTCAGAGAATTGTACCGGCTTCTATACAACATGTTGGTTGCTTTACGTGATTTCTTACCGCTCAGTTGTTATTTACTTTTATTACTCACTGAGTTGGAGTACTCACTTTACTCCCTGCACCTCGCGTGCAACTGTAGGTATTTATTCACCCGGTAGTGGGTTTTGGCTGCGTAGAGGCATATTTGTAGAGGTTTAGCGAGGTGACTGCCAGCGTTCACAGCACCGCTGTCTTTCTACGTTATTCATTATTACTGTTCAGTGTATTTCTACACTTGTAAAGTGGAATTACATTCTTATAGATGCTCATAACTTGTGACACCCCGATTAGGGCTGTGTTAGGTTGTAATTTCGTTAATTAATATCATTAAGCCATATTTTCGCTGTTCATTTATACTTAACTATTTTGAAAGAGACGAGTTGGGTTAGTTGGCTGGACTTGTCTTCACGAGAGGCGCCATCACGACTAGTACGGGGTTTGGGTCGTGACAAGTTGGTATCAGAGCCTAGGTTACTAGGTCTCACGAGTCATGAGCAGGTTTAGTAGAGTCTCGCGGATCAGTACGGAGACGTCTGTATTTATCCTCGAGAGGCTGCAGAACCTTTAGGAAAACTTCACATTCTTGAATTCTTATCGTGCGTCTTTGATTCAGCTTGAAAAGAAACTCTTGAAATTCCTTCCACGCGTTTGTATGAGTGCATGAGCGCTCAGTATCAGATGTGCCTTGATGTCTTGTGGTTCCCCGATCAAGGGGTGAGATGTAATCTCCGTGAGTATATATCGGGCCAGTATGGAGGACTTGAGGCCGGATCTTTGCCTATGGCTTAAGCACCGAGGCGTTGATTGTGTGAGTAAGTGATTTGAACTTATATGTTCAGTATTGTCCCTATTAGTGGAAGCGACGACTGGATAGCCATGTAATGAGTATGTTAGCACTGAAAGATGTATCTAGGTAACTTGGAAGTGAAGAGGAAGGTCTGCTGGATGATAGATGAACTATTAAGTGTTTGATTTCCATCATGACTGGATGTGTGGCCTCGAGTGATGGGCGCGTGAAGAATCTTTTCATGTCTCCTAGTTGGGAGTGAAGTAAATTTTACGTTGCGGTATGAGTTCAGACTCAGGAAGACTAAGTGACTGCGGACAGTTTATAATGGTGGAAGGTATACAGAAATATTATATTGAGGCAAGTAGGTGGGTTATCTCATGCGGAGTGTTCTGAAGTGGTGTGATCCTTATGTGTATGTTAGAAGATATCATGTGTAACGGAAGGGCGTGTTGAAATTTGGAATTTCGGATTGCTTAAGAGAGCGGGCTTCACTTTTGCGAGGATGAATGCGAGAATTGCAGAAGATTTTCAGTGATAGATGATCTGTGTTCTCACAACTTGTAAATGATTTGAGTTTAATCTCACTATGGTATCGTGGCACCAATAGAGTAAAAGTGTTATGAGTTGTTGAGTGTGTCTTGATCTATGGCTTCGAGCCAAGTGGGGGAGTCTGCTGTGAGCAGTTGATTGCATGGTTAGGTGCTATGTTGGTTCCAGTTTGGGGCATGCGAGAGAATTAGCTATGGCTAGAGTAAAGGAAAATTTTGACAGAGGTTATATTATGCTTCACAAGGTACGAGAATCACGTAATGTCTAGAGTGTTATTGGTAAAGAATGCTCGGTGCATAGAGCAGGAAGTTGCTTGGTTGTATTGGGATAATGATTTCATTTCGTAGTATCGGAGTGCCAATGAGGCAGGGGTGGTTGTGTTCGTAGGTCAGGTAAGTTGCAATTTGAATAAAGAGTGAATGACTTTCGAGGATGGTTATAATGTGTTCAAGATTCTACAGGGAACAATCGGGTATCTTAAGGTTGTATATGTGGTTAGAGATTGTGTTTTCATTGAAAGAAGTCAAGACTTGTGGTATTTTTATGTTAATTATGGGATTCTATGTATCAGTATTAGGAAAGTAAAGGTAACGGATTTTGATTCGCAGGAAGTTCTTCAGAGAAAAGTATTCTGGAATGTGGTGTTTCTGGGGATATTGAGAGAGTATTCAGCGGCTTATGGGTTTTAGACAGTGTGGTCTTATGCTTGGGTCTCGGGTAGTTAGCCTGGGTTGAGAGATTGTGGTACTACAGCAAAAGGGGATATCAGTTGAAAATGAATCAGAAGGAAATCTAGATAGATGAAGTAGCTTGATAGTAGACCGAATCGGTATGGAAAGGATATGATTAATTCTTTGTGTGTGTTCGAGGTAATGAGTTCGTATAGGTATTTTTCAGCAATGCTCTTGGGTTTTGATGGCTTTCTTAGCTTGGTCGAGTTAGAAGGATTCAGTACTGGCAGTTTAATTTATGCAAATGGAATTGGGAGAGTTCTTGTTGATTTCTACCGTAGTTGAAGAGGTGCATTTTCTATGAATATGAGAGGCATGGGATGTGTAATGATTTTCTTCTAGAAGGGATCAACGGAAGTTCTTAACTAGTTGAGTGCGTAGATATTTGTGGCTCGGAAGAGAGATAAAAGTTTTCATGTTATCCTTGGATGGTATGGTATATGCGGTATTTTATGGAGGACCGAGACTGGCGTGTGCTAGGTTACAGTTCAGTTTTGAAAGGAAGTTCATAAAACTCTTAGGCAACGGGTAGCCTCAGATAATCAAGGAAAAAGGTACTGCTAATTGGAAGTGATTTGACGAGAGTATTTGTCTCGGAAAAGGGTAATATGATTAAACTGATGATACTTTGGTAGTATTGCGGCATTTTATTGTTGGATCAACTGGTGGTATTCGGGTTTGCTTGGTGGCACAGGAAAATTTTAGAGTATTTGTCGTGGAATGATTGGGTATTAAAGGTATGCACGTACTCGGACAACGAAATTTGGGATCAGATATGATGATTCATGTGCCGTGTGGATGTGGAGACGGAAGTTCTCATATACAGGCTATGATGTAGTAATAAATCGTGTGTGTTGGCACTATTTAGCAACTACAGGGGATTTGAGGCCCAAGTGGATCTTTCTTTGCTTGGTAAGTTAGATTTTGGATATGATATTGGGGTGTGGACTTTGTCTCAGTTTTGGGTTATTCTAGACTATCACGCCATGGGCTATGCCAGAAACACCACGGGTTGAGGGGAAAGGTGCGTCGGATTATGTTCCAGTAGAGTGGCTTATATTTCAAAGACCAGCAGACGGCTGGGAAGGATTGCTTTTCTTAATTGGGCATTCGTGATGGATGTCAGTGCAGAGGTTCCTACCATCGGTTCCGTCCCGGTGTTAAGGGACTTTTCGGATATGTTTCTTGTGGCCGGGCATGTCGTCGGGCAAGGTTGTGGATTTCGATATTGATTTGGTGCCGGGCACCGTATCGTACGGCTCCGATAGGAGTTATAATAGTGGAAGGAGCAGCTTCAGGCTTTCTTGGTAATGAGTTTGTTGGTAGGCCGATGTGGATATGTGTTTAGCTTGAGTTGACTTGGTTGGCCTCAAATTGTATTATTGAGGGATAGGTTGATTCGATCATTATTGAGCTTGTTAGTGATTTAAGGAGAGCTATGAGTTGCTTTTTGGTGTTGTGAGACGTTATGATTTGTTGGTTATGGGCACATGTGGTGCGGTTCTATTGGGGATTCATAGTGAAAGTCGAGCGGGAAGAGTAATTGGGTGTTACTCGGTAAATGGAGTATTGGTTATGACCTATCGGGTTGTGTGACGTATGTTATTTGTTTCACCGTGGGTGTCATGAATTGCTTTGGTTCCAGACATCAAATTGTGTGTGGCTGTCGATTTTGAGCATAGCGACTTGAGGTGTTTCATGTGTAATAGTGTTTGGATAGGATTATGCATTGTAGCGAGGCCACGTGGAGATATGACCTTTCGGGGTAGATTCAGGTGTTTTATTTCTATGATGTGAGATGGGGTCTCAGTCTTGTATTGTGATGGTACTGATGAGCTTGAGGTACAGCTCTTTCGTTTGGGCCATTTTCATGATTTGAGCATATTCAGACCGTTTCTTATTGGTGCGTGAATTATGCAAGTGTGGCTTAGGCCTATATTGATGTGTCATGTCACCAGAGTGGTGTCTTGGATTCGAGGTGATCGTTAGGGTCATTAATGAATACGAACATATTTGATTTCAGCTTGTTGGAAGGATAATATCGAGGTTCGGCTCGGAATTTGCTGTGGTATTAGTCAAAAGGGAAGTGACTTCATGAATGGTTGATCTGAGAAATGGTTATGGTTTATTGCGTGTTTCATTTATCGTTGGTAGTATATGAAAGTGTTGGAATAAGACCTTAGTTGATAAGAGGTTTTTTACCGGTATTCGGGTGTTGTGGGTAACTGCTGTGAACAGAAGTTATCATTTCGAGTGTTTGGGTTATGTAGTATATCATATGATTGCACCTGAGGTTGCAGGTATGGGTTATTACAGCTGGTTCGGGCTTATTCTGAGTATAGATGTGAGGTTCTGATCTTATGTATGATTTCGAAAAGTGCAATGTGGTTCTATGGTTTATGGACTAGATGGATTGTGAACTTTCAACTATGTTGTGTTATCGGACCTATGTGAGATAGGGTGACGTGGGATCACCCCCGGGTATATGCTTGATAAGGTCATTCAGCTATTGGTGGGCTTCTAGGACAACTCTGGGTACGTTCGGGGATGAACATGTGTTTAAGCGGGGGAGGATGTGAAGACCCGACCCGTCGTCACGTGATTTACCGCCCCGTTTTTCCCATTTTCTGCTTCCTTATGTGTCATTATAGGAGTCTTGGGTGAATGAGTTGAATTGGATTGGTTTTAGATGGAAATGAGACACTTAGTCTCTTAAAGGAAGGCTTGTTTTGGAAAAGTCAACCGGATGTTGACTATTGACTTAGAGGGTTCGGATGTGATTTTCGATGATTCGGTTAGCTTCGGGGGATGATTTATGACTTAGGAGTGTGATCGGAATTGGTTTTGGAGGTCCGTTGTAGAAATTAGCTTGTTTTGGCGAAGTTAGTATTTTGACGATTTCCGGTTGGTAGGTGATATTTTAATCTGAGGGTTGGAATGGAATTCTGAGAGTTGCTGTAGCTTCGTTATGTGAGTTCGGATGTGTGTGCAAAATTTCAGGTCATTCGGAGGTGATTTGGTTGGGTTTTTGATCAAATGCGTGTTTCGGAAGTTTTTGAAGAACTTAGGCTTAAATTCGATGTGAATTGATGGTTTTGGTGTTGTTTGAGGTGTTTTGGTGATTGGAACATGTTTGAGTGAGGTTTTAGGATGTGTTGGTGCTTTTGGTTGAGGTCTCGGGGGCCTTGGGTCAGTTTCGGGTGGTCAATCTGACCATTTTTGGAGTTGAGAAATTGCAGAAAAATCACTCCAACAATAGTAGGTATTTTGGCCTTCGCGTTCGCGAAGGGAAGCTCGCGTTCGTGAAGGGCTGGGTTCTGGAAGCTACACGTTAATGAAGGGTTCATCAGGCTGTTCATTGCGTTCATGTCATGTGTTTCGCAATCGCGTATAAGGAATTTTGTCCCAGGAGAATTTCTCATCGCGTTCGCGTTATGGTCTACGCGTTCGCGAAGGTGTAGGAGGAAAGGCATCGCGTTCGCGACCTGGGTGTCGCGTTCGCATAGGGTAAGTTTTGGTCAATGCGAGGTTGTGCTTCGCGAACGCGAGGGTTTGACCGCGTTCGCGAAGAAGGAAGGGTCAGACCTGGGCAGAATGTTTTAAAACATTTCATCCGCGATTTTGGGGCTCATTCACTCCATTGTTGATCTTTTTGAGAGCTTTTTGAAAGAAATTGAAGAGGGATTCAAGGAGAATCGATTGGAGGTAAGATGTTTGAACTTAAAACTCGTTCTTATTATGAAATCCACCTAGAAATTCATGGAAATTTGTGGAAATTCATCAAAAGAGGGTAAAGCTAGGGCTTGAAATTTTGGTATTTCAAAGTGAAATTTGAGGGGTCAAATGGACTCCGATTTTGGTAATTTGATATGTATAGACTCTTGGCGAGATAAGGAATCTGGTGATACTAATTTTTTGATTTTTGAGAAGTGGGCCCGGGGCTCGGGTTTTGCAAATTTTGTGATTTTCGATATTTTTTAGTCTTTTCCATTGGGTTATGTTCTCTTAGCCTATTGTAACGTATTCGTTGTGATTTTGATCAGATTCTACGCGCAAGGAGGTCGATTTGCAAGGCAAGGGCATAACAAGCTAGGATTTTGGCCGGCTTGAGGTGAGTAATGATTGTAAATGATATCCTAAGGGTTTGAAACCCCGAATTTGCACGCTGTAGTGCTATATTGAGGTGACTTGCATGCCGGATAACGAGCGTGGGGTGGAGCACCGTTGGGGATTGTGACTTGGTCCATCGCGATTGTTGATTTTACCGCGTATTTGACTGAAACTTATTTGATATTATCATGATTTGGGCTGATTGCCATATTTGGGCTTCGTGCCAATTATTTGAATCCTTCGAGGATTTTATCACTGTTTCCTCACTATTTGACATACTACTTGAACTCAGTCCTGTTGATTATATTGTTTTACAAACTCAGTCCTTTTAATTGAACTTTGAGACTTAAATGATATTTCCACTGTTGTTTAGGCTGAGCACTACTATTTTATTAATGCCCGAGGGGCTTATGATGATTTCTGGACAGAGTGGGGCCGAGGGCCATATGTGAGGATATGTCGAGTGTATTGTGAGGAGGCTTTCAGGCCTCGAGTGTATGATGAGGAGGCTTTCAGTCCTCAAGCGTATTGTGAGGAGGCTTCCAGGCCTCGAGTGTTATGAGAGTAGGCTTTCAGGCCTCGAGTGTGATGTGAAAAGGCTTTCAGGCCTTGTTTTATATGCCACGAGGTTGCTTGATATTGCGCTTGGGCCGTAAGGGCCCCTCCCGGAGTCTGTACACCCCCAGTGAGTGCGGGTACCCATGTGATGTGATACTGAGCCCGAGGGGCTGATACTATTCTGAGCAATTGATATTGAGCCCGAGGGTCTGGTACTATTTTGAGATGTTTCCCGAGGGGGGCAAACTTTTACGTGCGCATCTTGCATATTTATTTGCTCTTTTTTACCTGTTATACTGTGGTATTTGTGGCCGCTGGGCGGATTTTTCTGTGCTTATCAGTACTAACTGTTTTGAAATTATTTCATAACTGTTGAAAGGATCATTTTCAAAAGAGATTTAAACTGAGCCAAGATATTTCTAAATGTTTCACAGTTTTCACTGTTTTTCTCAGAGAATTGCACCCGGCTTCTATACAGCATGTTGGTTGCTTTACGTGATATCTTACTGCTCAGCTGTTATTTACCTTTATTACTCATTGAGTTGGAATACTCACTTTACTCCCTGCACCTCGCGTGCAGCTGCAGCTATTTATTCACCCGGTAGCGGGTATTGGATGCGTGGAGGCAGAGTTGTAGAGGTTTAGCGAGGTGACTGCCTGCATTCGCAGCACCACTGTCTTTATATGTTATTCATTATTCATGTTCAGTGTATTTCTAGACTTGTAAAGTGGAATTACATTCTTATAGAAGCTCGTGACTTGTGACACCCCGATTAGTGTTGTGCTGGGTTGTAATTTCGTTAGTTAATATCATTAAGCCATATTTTTGCTGTTCATTTATGCTTTACTATTTTGAAAGAGACGAGTTGGGTTAGTTGGCTGGCCTTGTCTTCACGAGAGGCGCCATCACAACCAGTTCTAGGTTTGGGTCGTGACATGTACATTCCCAAGAAATCCCGCATGCCCGATATACCCAAATATAAGGGAACAAGTGACCCTAACGAACATATTACTTCATACTCTTGTGGGATCAAAGAGAATGACTTGAATGATGATGAAATCGAGTTAGTGTTGTTGAAAAAATTTGGAGAAACACTCTCAAAGGGAGCTATAATATGGTATCACAACTTAGCCCCTAACATTAATGATTCATTTTCTATGTTAGCAGACACTTTCGTTAAAGCTCATGCCGGGGCCATTAAGGTGGCCACGAGAAAATCGGATATCTTCAAAATAAAACAAGGGAACGACGAGATGTTAAGGGAGTTTATGTCTAGGTTTCAGATGGAAAGAATGGAACTACCGTGGATCTCCGATGACTGGGCGGTACAGGACTTCATGCAGTGTTTGAACGAGCGAATCTCGATTGCTTCTCGACAACTAAAGCAAAATTTGATCAACTATTTAGCTGTGACATGGTTGGATGTGCACAAATCAAAAATCACGATTGAGGACGACTAATTAGGAGCCCCCTCGGGCTCAGTTCATCCTGACAGGTTTGTGGCCAAATGTCGTGCCCCCTTTTTCCCCTCCTCGCGAGAAGAAGTCCGGGTTCCAACATTTTATGGGGGTAATAACTTATTTCCTTTTGGGAACTTGGGTTTTGAACAGTCGCCACCTAACAGATTATGGTGTGTTAGGGCACCAAGAGCGATTAACTCTTAGACTAGTTTACATTACCAAAGATTTAGGGTAAGGGCTCGAAATAATCGTAAGGAGAAGGTGTTATACACCCATCTCAGTCCACAATGGTGGGTCCCGGTCGAACTTATACTTATGAATTAGTCCTTTAATAACTACATAGCTTAAACATGTTCTTGCAAATAAAGGCATATTTTAGTCATTGAGTGGCTCAAGTAATGAGACAAGCAAAGATTTGAACAAATTGCATGTATAGGAAAAAAGTAAAGTTCAAACGTCGGAAGAAGGGTCCTAGGTTGGTTAGCCTATAGGATCATCCCATGCAATGCCCGGTAATCACTCTTCATTGAGGGGCTGCACGTGACATTAGCGCGTAGTTATCAAATCCTTACTACCCAATTCCCTCCCCTTGGTCATAGCCTAGCAACCTCGAAAATGTTTTATGCGTGCACTACCCGTCCCTTCCTCGTGGTCCTGGAGGTTTTTAAGACCTCTATTTTTGGACAGTTCTAGACCTTCTTAAAGTTTTAAAGGATAAAAGTCTAGGCGTAAATCAAGAACAATTAGGACTGCATTTAAAGAGAAAAAATTACAGGCTCACAGTTATCTCCACAAATATAACAAGTGAATGCACGTCTTCAGACAACAGTCAAGTACTTTAAGAGAAAATCCTAGAACATGATATCTAGGTGAGCAGGGATTATACCTTTATTGAATTAGGACGAAGTGTAAGAATCCTATTTAGCTCGCCTATTGATTTAGACCTATTAAATCTGAACAGTTTTAAATAACAAAACACAGCTTCATAGTTGCAGAATTTAAATCGCCCTAGTGGCTCGGCTGAGCGCAAAACATTGATGTCCTAAGAGCATGATATATACATTGATGCAGTAAAACAGTGAATAGTTTTTAAACGGACACTTGAGATCTTATAGACATGCTTTCTAGCGGTATTAAATTAAGACAGAGCTTGAAAACTCATTTAAAGAAACGGACAATTGACTAAACCAATTCAGAGTGAGCTAACATGAACTAAAATGATTTTAAGTTCTATAGGCAGGATTTGTACTAAAACTGATTTTAATTCCTATGGACATAGTATGTAATTGTTAAGAACAGATTTTCGAACTTATAGGTATGATTTCTAGTGAGACGAATGTAAATACATGACGTAACAGAAACTAAACTCCATCATTTTACACTCTATAGACATGATATCTAATTATAAAGTCATTTAGATCCTATAGGCATGGTTCATAATATTGTAGAAATAAAGCAAACATGGCAAATGTATTAACACAATCCTATAGGCATGGTATCTACCCGAGCTACCCAACGAATATATAACTACCCAGCCCTTTTCACTAATCACCCTAGTGTTGTTTACAAATAATTATTACAGACCAGCTGAATAAATTACATAAAGAAAGAGAAGAAATTAAGTATAGGGAGCCTGAAGTAGGCCCAAATGACTTCCCAAGCCTCCAATAATCTCAAAAACCAAAGTTCCATAGACATCATGTCTAGGTATGTCAAAGTTTCCTAAGGACCTCAAGGATCCCGGGCAGTGCTCACACCTAGACCTTTTTCTCAAACAATAAATGATTTAGGTGTAGTGTGGAAAGGCCAGCTCTGACATGCCAGAGTTCAGAGAGATCTCAAGGATCTCAAGGCAGTACATATGTCAGAGGGGCAAAACCTAATATTCTAAGAGCAAAGTGAAAGTGCTTGACATAGTTTTGTTTTGAAAATAGTACAGAGCTGACTTCAGAAGTAGAAAAGTTTTCAGAAACGGGAAGTAACTTAGTGGTAATAGCCATTTTGAGAAGAGTATCAAGCAGTAGACAATCAATTGTCATAAGAGTCATTCAGAACACTTAACAAATAGAACTCCGCATGGGGTAAAGGGATTGTGGCACATAAGAATCACCTTAGGGTACAGGTATAGGAAAAGGAGAAACATATAGTCACAAACTGCATTCAACTCTTTAGATCTTAAAGACTCAGTAAATAGTCAGGACATAGATAATAGTTAGCATGTCTTGAATAGGATTAAACATATAGTTTAGATATGTCAAGTGAAGAAGTAAACATGAAAGAGCGCAGAGTGTAAAACATACATTGAACAGGACAAAATTTTAGACATGCTGAGCAAAGAAATAAACATGAATACAAGTTGAAATCACAATTGATGAACTAGTGCAGGGATAAAACACATAAGGTTTGGTTCTCAAAACTTAATTAGAGAAATACAAGTTAAGGAGAGCAGACACAAAGTATAGAGCAGTGTAGTGCAATAACTAGCCTTGGCTTACAGTCGGCTAGTTCAATGGAAGTAGCAAGTGACAGAAAAGAGCAAAAAGCTTTAAGTATAAGGGAGAGTTTTTGAACTAGTGTTCGTTGTGTCTCCCGAACTTAAAGTGATAGAGGGGTTTATATAGTAATAAAAATCTTGACAAATAAGGTAAGAGATCAATTAAGTAGTAAATTAGGGAAGTCACACGTAAATCAGCAAAGTCTTTCCCTTAACTAAGGGACAGTTAAATCAACGGTAAAACATGCTAAGTATTTAAGGAAAAGAATCAAGTAAAATTTAGGTATAGAATAGGTAATTAGGGGTAAATGAACAACAATTTATTTAAGGAAACAAATCAGTAATAATCAGCGGAATACAAACAAGGCAGGAAAAAATCAATTAAGGCAAGCAATCCAGTCAAATCGAATAAAGGGGTAAGAATCAAGGGCTAAATGGAAGGTGTTCAAATTAAATCAGGAAATAAGGGATTTAATCAAGGGTTCAGAAAGTCATGAAAGAGGCAACATGCTTAGAATATAAAATAAGGTAGAACATAAATAGTCAGGATTTCACATAGCTCAGACAAAACACATATTTAAACAACACTGGTTCAAGGGGAAAGATGAAGCATATAGAATCAGTGAAAGCGTTGAACTAAGCAATTCAGTAGAAACATATTAGGACAAGAAAATCACGAAAAATCATAAGAACCCAAAGCAAGAGAATAATCGAATGTACCAATATCCAGAAACCAAACAAAGAACCCCAAAAATTAGGGGTCTTAGTACAAACATGCTAAGGTTGTAGCAGACATCATAAAAATAAGTCAAAATGTATGAGAAGCAGAAGATTAAACACAAAAAATCATTAAACAATTTTAAAAGAAAAAGAAATTCCGAAAACCCTAGTTTTAAGAAAAGATGAAAATCACTTGAAAATCATAGAAGTTTTGCAAAGAATCTTAAGGCTTTTGTAAAACCCACACGAAACATACCCAAATCATCTTAGATATGTACGGATCTAAGAGGTTTAGAAAAGAAATTAGAGTTCCAAAGAGAACCATACAGAGATGAAGAAACCTGCTTAAAAAACCATAGATCGTAGATAATATAGGACGATCCCACTCAGAATCACACCGAAATGGCTTGAAACATGCGAGAGAGGAGTCATAGATGCAAGTATAACTAGCCCTACTCCCTTGAGGGCCCTGTAGATGGCAAGGTTAATATGAGAGAGGCCATTGGAGGCCTGTGAGGTGGCGAGAAGCCACTAGAGTTAGCCATAGATGAGCGATAATGTTTGGCGATAAGGGTTTAGCTTGAGAGCATTTGAGAGCAGAGAGGATTAGGTGACGGTGGTGTAAGGGCTAATTGTTCATAGCGACTTTGTATCTATTCTACATCGCAGAGTTCAGCTTCCTATATGATTCTTAAAGAACGAATCTCCACCTCGGCTGGGATGACAACCTCGGTACCATAAACCAACATGTAGGGAGTTGCCACGATTGATGTACGAACTGTAGTGCGATATCCCAATAAAGCAAAAGGTAGATTCTCGTGCCATTGTTTGTGGTTTTCTACCATTTTCCTTAGTATCTTCTTGATGTTTTTGTTGGCGTCTTCTATGGCTCCATTCATCTGAGGTCTATAGGCTGTGGAATTCTTGTGCTTGATTTTAAAAGTTTCACATAGCTTTCATCAGATCACTGTTGAGGTTGGTGGCATTATGAGTGACAATGGACTAGGGAACTCCGAATCGACAGACAATATGATCTTTGACAAAATTTGTGACGACTTTCTTAGTTACAGCTTTGTAGGATGCAGCCTCTACCCATTTTGTGAAGTAATCAATGGCTACCAGAATAAACCTATGTCTGTTTGAAGCAGTGGGCTCAATCGGACCAATAACATCCATTCCCCATGCAATGAATGGCCAAGGTGAGCTTGTTGCATTGAGCTCGTTTGGCGGCACTTTTATCATATTGGCATGCACCTGGCATTGAAAGCACTTGCGGACATACTGGACGCAATCTGTCTCCATGGTCATCCAAAAGTAACGGGCCCTGAGTATCTTCTTAGCCAAGACGAAACCATTCATGTGCGGGCCACAAGTCCCGGCATGTACATCCTCAAGTAGATTAGAAGCTTCCTTTGCGTCAACACATCTTAACAATCCTAAATCAGGAGTTCTTCTGTACAAGTTTCCTCCGCTGTGGAAGAAGTGATTAGACAATCTCCGAAGTGTGCATTTCTGAGTGTGATTTGCATGCTCCGGATATTCCCCTTTTGACAAATACTCCTTAATGTCATGGAACCAAGGCTTTCCATCTATTTCTTCCTCAACATGAGCATTATATGCCAGCTGATATGGATCCTCACCGAAACGGGATCAATATAATTCTTGTCTGGATGTTGTATCATAGATTACAAGGTGGCCGATGTGTCGACAAGCTCATTCTGAATTCTAGGTACATGTCGATACTCTATCCTCGTGAACCACTTTCTCAATTCTTCACATGGTGCAGATATGGTCTTGTACCTGGTGCACGAGCAAATCTGAATCCCCAATTACTAGCAGCTCCTGAATGTTCATGTCGACTGCCATGTTGAGCCCTAGTATGCAAGCTTCATACTCCGCCATGTTGTTAGTGCAGGGAAATCTGAGTTTAGCAGATACCAGGTAATGTTGACCTGTTTCTGATACCAAAACTGCTCCAATGCCTACCCCTTTGAAATTTGCAGCTCCATCAAAGAACATCCTCCAACCATCATATGCTTCAGTAATGTCTTCTCCTACGAATGACACCTCTTCGTCAAGAAAATACGTTTTCAAGGGTTTGTATTCTCCTCCCACCGGATTCTCAGCAAGATGATCTGCCAATGCTTGTCCTTTGACTGTCTTTTGAGTTACATAGATGATATCGAACTCACGCAACAGTATCTGCCATTTCCCCAATTTTCTGGTCGGCATGGGTTTCTGAAATATATACTTCAAAGGGTCCATCTTGGATATGAGGTATGTGGTGTAGGCACATAAGTAATACCTCAACTTCTGGGTCGTCTAGGTCAAAACACAGCAAGTACGTTCTAGTAGAGTGCATCGTGCTTCGTAAGGTGTGAACTTTGAAAGTACAAGAGGGGGGGGGGGGGGGTAAATTGTAGCCTTTTTAAATTTCTAGTCTACTACTCTTTAGACCTATCCGACTTATGCGGAGACAGCCTACACATAACTGTTAGTCCTTTGGATTTAAACAAGTGTTAATCACAATAAACAGTAAAGGAACAGAATATAGCACAAGAGCGATAAAGTAAATAACACCAGGAATTTTATACTGGTTCGGAACCAATGTGGTATCCTAATCCAGTCTCCTTGGGTTGCAAGGATGTTATCTCTTGAGCTCTTTGTAATTTTATTGAGTACAACGTCTGTGATTTTCAACGTTCATCACCAACGTTTACAGGGTTGGTTTTCACTCGCTCACACAACGACCCTTTGGTTTTCACTCGCTCACCAAAGAAACGAACAATGACACAACCTCTCTGGACACACTGCCTCTCTAATTTTTCTATCTCTCTTCTCTTTTTTGTGTACACAGTAAATCTACTAAAGTGAATTACAATGCTTGTTAAGAGTAGAATAAAGAACTTGTAGTTGGATAGACAATTTGTATTGAAGGCTGCGTTAATCATCTTCTCGGTTGCTCTTCAACTTATATTGTTGCCTCCAATATGACCGTTGTTGCGGTCTTCTAATTTTTGGAAAAGGATTTCCTTTGCTGCTGCTCCAACTTTCCTTTGGTGCTTCTTATCCTTTTGAACATGATCGTAATCTATACGGCAAACTTGGATATCTTCTCTTAATGCAAGCTTTCCTTTTGAATTGGAGAGTAGAATTTCCAATCATGATGTCAATATCGATTCTTTCCTTGTTGTTGCATAATCCTGGTGCTTGTAGTATTAATGACCCTTCCAATTCTTCCATGATATGCTCACGGGTGATTTTCTTTGTAGGCTTTAGACTCCTTTTTTTAATCTCCTTGAATCTTGGCTTCTATTGCATAAATAATCTTTGTCAATTGATACTCCATATTTTGTCTTGATCATGTCCTTTTCTAATTTTATTTGTTTCCATAAATTGCCATGGCAGTATTTGAAAATGTCCTTTGAACTTGGACACTTTGTACTTCTCGTCTTCTGAGTGTGCGTCCATGATACCTACTACTTTCTTGTAATTGCTCACAAAAGATTTTGTGGAGTACAAGTTGGTGCCATTTGTTTCCTTATGGACAATTTCACATTGAACTTCCTTTGTTACATAATTTCCTTTTGAGCAGGTACTGACTCTCTAAAATAAATCATACTATCTTCTTCTAATAAAATATTTCATTTTTGATAGATCTCAATATATCTTTGACTCCTTCCTTGATCTTGAAAAATAATCTCTTTCTATAATAGAGAATATACGATACTCATAATATATTTTCTTTCCATAAGAAATATATTCTTTCTTGCCTTGTAATATTTCCTCCATGTAGTATCTTCCTTCCACAAAATAATAGATCTCCTCCATGATTTTAGCAACTTTCCTTTCAAGATGTTGAAGAACTTTCCATCCATAATTTTAATAGATTCTTCTTCTAATATTGTAGTAAGCCATTCAATATTTGAATTTTCACTTTCAAATATTATTCCTTTTATGACGCTTTAGAGATTAAATCTCTGAAAATAATCTTCCTTGATAATCCTTCATATGATATTCTCTTTCCCATATTTGTTTGAATCTTTACCAGCATCTTCTTTCTTGAATAAACCTGTACAAAAATAAGATTGCCACAAGTAAATGTTCTTTGATTTATATTGGTTTATTATCACCAAAATTAATACGCGAAACCTTGAAGCTAACAATCTCCCCCTTTTTGATGATGGCAAACCATTGAGTACAAAATAAGAAATTTTAATCAAAGACTTAATTACAGGCAGTGATAAGTTATAAGCTAGATAAATTGGTTACTTCCCTGAAGTCTTCCTCCCGAAATGCATGTACTACATCAAGTGTGAACTCCCCCTCACTCTATGCATTCCTCAGTTCTGCTCCCCATGTCTCCATACATTCTACCTTTTGTACACATCATTTTACTCAAGTAGTAGATGGCTTGCTTTTTTCTCCCTGTCTCGTCATGTTGTCCCAGAACACACCCGAAGGCTCCATCCAATATAGATAGATAGAGCAGCAAAGGTCGTCCCGACTCTAGCGGGACCAGGACCGGTGCTGTGGACAGGTACTCCTTGATCTTGTCAAAAGCTTTCTAACAGTCCTCGGTCCAGCTTGTTTCAACATCTTCCCTCAGCATCTTGAATATGGGTTCACATATGACTGTGGACTATGCTATGAATCGACTGATATAGTTGAGACGTCCTAGGAAGCTCATCACGTCCTTTTTGCTCTTAGGTGGTGGTAACTCCTGAATAGCCTTGACTTTAGATGGATCCAGTTTGATCCCTCGACGACTAACGATGAATCCCAATAACTTTCCTGCGGGAACCCCTAATGCACACTTTGCGGGGTTCAATTTTAAATTGTACCTCCTTAGCCTGTCGAAGAACTTTCTCAAGTCTGCCATGTGGTCTGTGGCCTTCTTGGATTTGATAATGACGTCGTCCACGTACACCTTTATCTTCTTGTGTATCATATCATGGAAGATGGTTTTCATGGATGTCATGTAGGTAGCCCCGACATTCTTTAGACCGAACGACATCATCTTGTAGCAGTATACCCCTCATGGTGTAATAAAAGATGTTTTCTCTATGTCCTCCTCATCCATCCAAATATGGTTATAACCCACGAAGCAATCTACAAAAGATTGGAGCTCATGCTTGGCGCAATTATCGATTAGGATGTGTATATTTACAGTGGAAAATCGTCCTTGGGACTTGCTCTATTTAAATCCCAATAATCAACACATACTCTGACTTTCCCATCTTTCTTCGGAACTGGCACAACATTGGCTAACCAAGTTGGGTACTCAACCACCCTGAGAACCTTGGCTTTGATCTGCTTGGTAACCTCCTCCTTGATTTTCATGCTCATGTCTGGTTTGAACTTTCCGAGTTTCTGCTTCATTGACGGGCACATTGGATTGGTAAGTGAGCCACTATGGACGTGCTCAAACCTGTCATGTCATCATATGACCATGCGAAAATGTACTCATATTCTTTTAGGAAATGGATGGACTCTTCCTTCTCTGTTGGTGATAAGTGAATGCTGATGCAAGTCTCTTTGACGGCCTCGACATCCCTTAGGTTTACTTCTTCAGTTTCGTCCAGATTGGACTTAGGCTTATTATCAAAGTTTTCCACCTCCCTGATAACTTTCCCGGGTATCTCGTCTTCTTCATCCGAATCACTATCCTCATGTTACGTTGCCTCATTGCATGTCACAGTCACCGGTTCATCAGGAGAAAGTAATAATAACGTTGTAGAAATAACAAAGAGCAAATGCATTTGATTAAAATTAAACAACAACTAGGCTAGTACGGCTCGATGAATTGAGCATTTATTTTGAAACAAAACAAGTCTTTAAAAATAAAGTTATTGAAAATTTTAAATGCCTAGAATGGATATAGAAATAAATTTGCCAAGCTAACTAGGGACTCGGCGGGCCCGGGATGGTGTGGCGGTCCAGTTCCTCAGAATAGCTCCTCTCCCCACAATCTGAATAGTAAGGCCTTCTTCCTCCTCCTCCTCAATTATTGCATTGCAGTCCATGTCTTCATCCTCCAAGAACAGATTCTAATGCTTCCTCCTTTGCAGTTCCCCATATTTTATCAGCCTGGTGAAAGGCTTGATCTAGACGTGGCACTGGCTACTCAAGAGGGTAGTACGGTCCACGCCATGGAGGCGACCAATCATTATACTCTTGTCATGTTTATTGATATCCGATCCCAAAGGTAGTACCATGACCCTTCAACTGTATTGGCTTAGTGATACCTTGGATATTCTTCCCAAGTCTTTTTTCGGGTTCATACCTAGACCATTCTAGTATCCTTTCTACTTTATTGCTCTACCATTTATCCTTCTAGGTGGAGTTGACACGTTCAATGTGATGATAGGTTTTCCATCCTACCATTCTCCTATTTCTAATAACTGGGATGGTTTGACTGGTGTAAATGGGGTTACTCCTATCTCCGTGAATGATCACCTCTTGACGATTCCATTCGAACTTTATGGGTTGATGTAGTGTGGAAGGCACGGCTCCAGCAGCATGGATCCATGGTCGACCCAATAGAAGTTTATATGAGGCTAGAATGTCGAGCACCTGAAACTCGACGTCGAACCAAGTTGGCCCCATTTGTAAGCAAATGTTGATTTCCCCGATCGTAGCCCTTTGAGACCCATCGAAAGCTTTCACATTCATGCTTCCTTTCCGTATTTCATGAAAACCTTTGTCCAATCTTTTCAGAGTGTCCTACAGACAAATATTGAGGCTTGAACCTCCGTCAACCAAGACCCTGACAATGAAGTAGTCTTCGCATCGCACTATAATATCCAGTGCCCTGTTGTGATTCAGACCCTCAGGTGGCAACTCATCCTCGTGGACAGTGATCATGTGACTTTCTAACACCTGTCCTACCATATTAGACATCTCTCCGCTTGTGATGTTATTGGGCACATAGGCTTTGATCAACACTTTCATCAAAGTATTTTTGTATGCTTCTGAATTTTGTAACGGTGACATGATGGATATATGAGTTGGGGTTTTGTTTAAATGATTGATGACAAAATACTTATTTGCTTGCACTTTCCTCCAAAGGTCGTCTGGCCCTATTTCACTGACAGGCTGCTTGGCAGTGGCATCCTTACTTGGTCCTTCCAGGTGCTCAGGGGTATAGATTCTCCCAGTCCTGGTCATTCCTTGTGCGATATCAAATTTCTCCATCATTTCCTTTCCTTTGCATCTAGCTTCGGCAATATAATCCCAAGGTATCTCTTTTGAGTGGAAAGGGGGCCTGGTTGATACTATCACTGTGAACGGTGTGACCACTTCTACTTCAAACGGAACAGGGATGGCCGTGGGTAGAACCACCTCTACCTCAAATGGAACTTATGTGGCTACCTTAACCTCGATTGGTGACTGAGTTTGTACCACAATAGGGGTAAGTGTGACTGAGGGTTTGAAGTCATCACCTTCCCGAATGGGCCCAATCGACCCCTCAGGGTCCCATTATTCGTTCGTCTCTATCATATGTATTCCACCATCTCTATGATCAGGGAGAGGGTTGTTGCGAACATTGGTGCGACCTCCTTTTCTTGTATAACTTTGTTGTCAATCAGTGTTTGGATCTTGTCTTTCAATGCTCGGCACTCGTCAGTGGTGTGCCCCTTCATACCGGATGGTATGCACAAGTTTATTAGGATTAACCCATTGGGATGGATTCTCTAGTGCCACAATGAGAACAGGCGTGACGTAACCTGTGACTTTTAATCTTTCATATAGTTGGTCAATGGGTTTAGCGATGAAGGTGTATTGTC
Source organism: Nicotiana glauca (assembly GCA_026770625.1). Lineage (NCBI taxonomy): Eukaryota > Viridiplantae > Streptophyta > Magnoliopsida > Solanales > Solanaceae > Nicotiana > Nicotiana glauca. Next base: position 33,469 of record MU749852.1, on the reverse strand, counting down.
TAAATAGCATGCGGTCGAAATTGGGTCTTGGTCTTGGATAATTTTGACGAGTTGGATGAGATTAGAAATGAGATGGTTGGGAGTTGTACGTATGATAGACAGTGGCTGGCTGGGAGTATCTGGGAGATGATGGTTGATATATAGGTGGTGGTTCTTGGTATTTGGATGGAGGTGCTTGATATGTGGGTGGAGGTGTTCGATAGGTAAGTGGAGATTTTGGACCTTGAGCCACCATTACTGCCTCAACGTCTTTCTTCTTTGATATGCAGCCTGATCACAATGTGTTATTTGTGGCCTATAATGCCTCAAAATTCGTTACCATCCCGCTCTTAATGCCTTCCTCAATCCTTTCCCCAAGCTTGATGATATCGGATAATTAATGGTTTTTAATAACCGTCAAACTTTAATAATTCTGCGGGTCTTGTGCTCTGACGAAGAACTTGTTCATCTATTCTTCGTCCAAAAATGGCCTGACTTTGGCTGCTTCCGACCTCCAGCGGGTAGCATACTCACGGGAAGTCTCAGTGGGTTTTTTCTTAACATTCTGGATATAGAAAACATCTGGTGCATTTTCTGTGTTGAACCTGAATCATCCATGAAATCCAATGCCATACCTACCAAATTGGTCCATTTCTTGGGGTCATGGCTAATGTACCAGGACAAGGCGTCACCAGTAAGACTCCTAATTAAAAGTTTTATACGGATCTTCTCGTCCTTTCTGGCTCCAACAAGCTTGTCGCAATATGTACTTAGATGGACCTTAGGATCGCCCGTGCCGTCGAACGTCTTGAACTTAGGAGGTTTGTACCCCTTCGGCAGTTCCACATTCGACTGTATGCATAAGTCTTCAAAGTTCAACCCTTCTATTCCTTTGCCGCCTTCGACACCTTGAACCCGACTTGTCAATTTCTTGAGTTCTTCAGCCATGTTTTTAATGAGTTGGTCTTTCTCTAAGGATTCAGGTGGATAGGAAGTGGGCTGAGTAGATTGAGGTATGGTCACCACATATATGGGGTTGTTTTGATGAATGCCAGATACTTGGGTGTAATGATGGTCGTTGGTTGAGTTTTGAGGGTCGAGGATGGGTTGTGGTGTGTTTTGGGGAGTGTGCTAAGTGGCAGTTGGTGGGTATTGGATTGATTGTGGTGATGGTGTGGTGGGGTTGGTATTGGTATTGGTAAGGGATTGAGATTTTGAGGCGGGGTTGTGTATTACTGAGGTGCAGGAAGGTTTTGCGGATGTTAGCTTGGTGTGTTTTGGGGAGGTACTGGGTTCTTTGTGTTTAGCTGATTAATGTCGGGGACATTCAGGGTGAGTGATAAATTCTCCAAGTTGTGAACCTGCTCTAGCTCTCCTTATAGGTCCAGTATCTTTTGTTTCAATCTCAGAACTAGATCATTTAGTGCCGGCGTACTCCGACCGTCTGAAGTTTCTGCGTTCTCAACATTCTCCTTTCGAATACCACTTAAGTCGTCCATTTTTGTTTTTTCCTTTCCCTTTTGTATTGCTTGGAGGAAGAGGGGGTGGAAGGCCTCTAGATCTGGTATGATACACTGACGATGCCATTATGAGTGAACCAACCTAAGGGGATGGAAATAATCAAAAATAAGGAAAAACAAAAAGGTAACAAGTTAGTAAGGATTTTGAAGTGTTACACTATTTAAAAACATATTGCGGGAATGTAAATTCGTACCTAATTTGGGAGCCTCGTTGTGGCCGATGTAGGCCCAACGACAAATAGATTTGGAGAAATTTAGATGCCAACAGATGACTCATTCATAATATGAAAAATAGACGAATCCCAAAACGACACTAAGATAATAGAAAAAATAAGTCACTACTGGAACTTGTCCTTATTACATTTTAGGAAAGCAAGTAAATCTAGCCTATTTGGTTCCAGAAGGACTTTCCTCAAGCTGAATGCTCTTGTCGATCAAATCCCCAATTCACATAGGTTCATTAGTAAGAATGCCTTTGCTAAATGTCCTCCTTCGTTTTCCTCAGCATTCTGGCAATCCTCAATGCTCTTTTTGACCTTACCCTCCAGTTCCACTATTCCTCGCTCTAGATATTCCAGCTTCCTATTAGAAGGGACTACCATTTCTTTCCATTCTTCAATCAACCTCACATTCCTCTCATGTATTTCCCGGTGCTCATTCTCAGAGTTGTGGACTTTCTTACGCAACCTGTTGTACTTGACTTGAGCTTCAGCTTCTTCATCTATGATTCTATTCCCTTGACCGGTTCCTGGCATCACCATTCCTTTTAGATTGTCTTCTAACCACGCCGGATAGAGAGGTTCGCACCCTGCATGATACCTGTCAGGCTCAATGGTGTTCTTTTCTACAATGATTTTGCAGTGCCACATATGCTGGGCTTGGCACGTGTAAGGAATGTCGTCGTCTTGAAAGTCTGCTCTGAAATGGCTCATCTTGACAACCCTTGGTACAACCTGTCTCCTACCCGCTTGCTTCATGACTCGGATAGGGACATAGGGGTATATCCCTCTCAACCCAATCAGCACCAAGTGTGGAGCGTCCCTGGATCTAATGATAAATTCGTCTGTCGGGAACCATTCAAACATCCATTGCACTTGCTCAGTCATATTGTCAAAAAATTCTACCCACTCTTTGGCACTCTCCGGTTGAGAAACTTGTCCGGAATATAGGTCATGCGCTTAGGGTGATAGAAGGCAATATGATCATTCCAAGCCCTTCGTGGGAATTCTTGGTGATACTGGCCTTTTCGAAGATGTTCTAGTAACCATAACTGCAGTAACATGTTACATCCCTTGAAATTCTGGACCCCTCTTTGACAGCGCTCCAGAGCCCTGTAGATGTCGGTTATGATAATGGGGACTATGGTGTATGTCTGTCCATTGATCCCTTCCATCAAAGTTTTGGCGACCATGGCCAACCTAGTGTGGATTCTTTCCTTTTTCATTGGGAACACTATCAGGCCCAGGAAGCATATAATGAACACGAACACTCTGCGGTGGTTATGGCCCAGAGAAGTGAGAGAGATCTCGTCATGGTAAGTACGGAAGGACTTACTATGGCCGTACCTCTTATACAGATACTCGAAGGCTATGTAAGATTCCTTCAGCATATCAAGTCAGCATTTTTCTTCAACCTCATCATCTTTAAGAACTCTTTACCAATACGGTTCTCCGGCACCAATAACCAGGGGCTATCCCTAGTCAATCTCGCAAGCCCTCCAATTTCCTCTAGAAGTGGTGTCATTTCTATGTCGCCAAAACGAAACACAACCCTTTCACTATTCTAGAATAAAGTGGCAGCCTCGATCAACCTCTTGTTTAGCTCAATGTCTAGCAGAGAAGGTAAATTTCCCAAGTACTTTCTTAGTCACTCGAGGAAATGTCCTCCCACCAATCTAGCAGCAACGGTGGAATGTTGCCAACCATACCGAATCTGGGGACCTTGTGCCTCATTTTCTGCAAAAACAAAAGGGGTTAGTCCCTTATCCCCCACTAGACTCGACTATTTATACATTCATAATTAGCATATTGGTATTTAGTTCTAAAAATTAATGCACAGAATGTGGTTGTGTCCGTTGAGATTATGGAAACCCCGATGGACTTTTGGATAAGGCTCGTCTTAAAGGATCATTATATGGACAACATATTGATCCGACTAGGTTTTATTATGATGCATGCACAATTATGATCAGAGTAAGGTTATTATAGGAACACTGGTACCCTCAAGCGGAGAACTTGAGGGGGAAAGGCACAGAACCATCGACTGTACCGCTGATTGACTAGTTTTACCGCTAATAAGCCTTTCCGAATTTAAGGGTAATAAATAGAAAGAGCGCAACTACTCATCAAGCATTGCTATAGGATTTTGATACGCACGAGTGGAATATGATGTGGAGTATATGCAATGGTAAATAGCATGTTTTCAAGTATTTGCACATAAGAAAATAATAAATGCAGTATTAAAATGATTGAAGGACAGTTACAGAAGAAGGAAACAAAGAGATGTCAGTTTCAGGGAAATAAATAAGTCTTAGATGCTTAAAAATAAATAGCTAAACTTAAATAAGGGGAAAGGGTATGTGGGATAGATCATGTTTGGACTAAATCGCAAAGATAAGCTCGTTATGGTAAGAGCCTAAATATCCCCAATAGAGTCGCCGTGCTGTCGCGCCCCCTTTCTTTCCCTCCTCACGGGGAGAAGTCCCGGTTTTAACATTTTATGGGGGTAATAACTTATTTTCTTTTGGAAATTTGGGTTTTGAAGAATCGCCACCTAACGAATTATAGTGCGTTAGGGAACCTAGAGCGATTAACTCTTAAACTAGTTTACATTACCATAGATTTAGGGTAAGGGCTCGAAATAACCTTGAGGGGAAGGTGTTAGGCACCCCTCTCGGTCCACAATGGTGGGTCCCGACCAAACTTATACTTATAAATTAGTCCTTTAACAACTACACAGTTTAAACATGTTCTTGAAAATAAAGGCATATTTTGGACATTGAGTGGCTCAAGTAATGAGACAAGAAAAAATTTGAACAATTGCATGTATAGGAAAAAAAGTAAAGTTAAAACATCGGAAGAAGGGTCCTAGGTTGGTTAGCCTACAGGATCACCCCAGGTAATGCCATATAATCACTCCTCACTGAGGGGCTACACGTAACATTAACTTGTAGTCATCATATCCTTACTACTCGATTACCTCCCCTTGGTCATTGCCTAAAGCATTCTAGCAACCTTGAAAATGTCCTATGCGTGCACTACCCGTCCCTTCCTCGTGGCCCTGGAGGTATTTAAGACCTCTATTTTTGGACAGTTCTAGACCTTCTTAAGGTTTTAAAGGATAAAAGTCTAGGCGTCAATCAAGAACAATTAGGACTGCATTTAAAGAGAAAAAATTACAGGCTCACAGTTACCTCCACAAATATAACAAGTGAATACACGTCTTCAGACAACAGTCAAGTACTTTAAGAGAAAACCCTAGAACATGATATCTAGGTGAGCAAGGATTATACAGTATTGAATTAGGATGAAGTGTAAGAATCCTATTTAGATTGCCTATTGATTTAGACTTATTAATTCTGAACATTTTTAAATAACAAAACACAACTTCATAGTTGCAGAATTTAAATCGCCCTAGAGGCTTGGCTGAGCGTAGAACGGTGATGTCCTAAGAGTATGATGTCTACATTGATGTAGTAAAACAATGAACAGTTTTTAAATGGACACTTGAGATCTTATAGACATGCTTTCTAGCAGTAGTAAATTAAGGCATTTCTTGAAAACTCATTTAAAGAAGCGGACAGTTGATTAAACCAATTCAGAGTGAACTAACATGAAACTGATTTGAAGTTCTATAGGCAGGATTTCTACTAGAACTGATTTTAATTCCTATAAGCATAGTATCTAATTGTTAATAACTGGTTTTCGAACTTATAGGCATGATTTCTAGTGAGACAAATGTAAATACATGCCGTAATAGAAACTGAATACCATCACTTTACACTCTACATGCATGATATCTAATTATAAAGTCATTTAGATCCTATAGGCATGGTTCCTAATATTGTAGAAATAAAGCAAACATAGCAAATGCATTAACACAATCCTATAGGCATGGTATCTACCCGAGCTACCCAACAGATATATAACTACCCAGCCCTTTTCACTAATCACCCTAATATTGTTTACAAATAATTATTACAGACCAGCTGAATAATTTACATAAAGGAAAAGAAGAAGTTAACTATAGGGAGCCTGAAGCAGGCCCAAATGACTTCCCAAGCCTCCAATAGCCTCAAACGCCAAAGTTCCATAGACAATATCATGTCTAGGTGTGTCAGAGTTCCCTAAGGACCTCAAGGATCCCGAGCAGTGCTCACACATAGACCTTTTTCTCAAACAATAACTGATTTAGGTGCAGTGTGGAAAAGCCAGCTCTAACATGCCAGAGTTCAGAGAGATCTCAAGGCAGTACACATGCCAGAGGGGCAGAACCAAATATTCTAAGAGCAAAGTGAAAGTGCTTGACATAGTTTTGTTTTGAAAATAGTACAGAGTTGGTTTCAGAAGTAGAAAAGTTTTCAAAAACAGGAAGTAACTTAGTGGTAATAGCTAGTTTGAGAAGAGTATCAAGCAGCAAACAATCAATTGGTCATAAGAGTCATTCAGAACATTTAACAAACAGAACTCCGCATGGGGTAAAGGTATTGTGGCGCATAAAAATCACCTTAGGGTACATGGATAGGAAAAGGAGAAACATATAGTCACAAACTGCATACAACACTTTGGATCTTAAAGACTCAATAAATAGTCAGGACATAGATAACAGTTGGCATGTCTTGAATAGGATTAAACATATAGTTTAGACATGCCCAAGGGCTACTCGAGTTTGAGAAATTTCTCGCTCGGGGACTACAAAAAAGCCCAAGGGCTAACTTTATATTCAGGATTCGAGTAAGTACTCGCCTGACTTCTAAGCCCAAGGGCTACCCAAGTTCGAAGGAAGTTCTCACTCGATGATTGTCTATGGAGCCTAAGGACTAACTTTATTTTGAATTCGATACCTTGCTCTCATTTAACTCGGGCTCAGGAATCCCGACGTTTTGAGTTCCCATCGAATCGATTTGAGCTCAGCTCGAGAATTAACGAAAGCCTTAATGGATATTATGTTGGTTGATTAGAAACCTAATGGTTTATTATGTACTGAGTCCGGTATTTGGACTAGTCGTTAAAATTACAGAATCACATATTTCACAAATAAAGACAGAATGGAATTGAACACAAGCCAAAAGGAAGATAAAGGTATCCTTTTATATTTTCGAGGGATAGTTACAAAATGTAGCTACAACACCCCACGAAATGTACTTACATAGAAACAAAGAAGCAAAAACAAAATCCAAAAACCTAATCTACTTCTAAGGCCCCGTCCTCGAGAGCATCATCTTCGAGAGCCTCCTACCTGGGGAACCCGTTTTGACCGTTGGGGATATCTTTATACCCAAAGAGGTTTGAGGCAGAAACTGTTCGATAAAAGTAATCATATTTCCAGCAGAGGAGATTGAACGTTCAGTTGAAATTCTGGGCCGTAATCCGTTAAAAAAGAACAGCACCAGAAGATGTAGCATCACTTTTTGTCATAAGAAAAATCAAAAGGGTTGCAAGGTGCATGAGCAACGGTCCAAGAATGTTTATCCTTGGGACATTATTTCGGGCTGGGATGCAAAAGTTAGTAGACGATAGTGCCACCTCATTCCATGGAGTGCAAAAGGAATAAAGGGCTACACCAGGTTGAAGCTTCTCACGTTGGTTCGAATCAAAGCTTTGAAAGGGTAAGGCTTGGCATAACTGGTAAAGTTGGTGCCATATGACCATGTGTTCATAGGTTCGAACCATGGAAATAGACGATTAAAGAAAGAAGCAAAGAAGGGGGAATACCAGAAGAAGATAAAGATGAAAAATGCACGGTTCTTTGTTCAACAAGATAGCCTCCGATTTATAGAAAGGTTGCGATGGATCGGCGACGCAAGTGGACGACCAACACTGATATGCATTTTTGGGGAAGAGAGCTGACGTGACATTTCTAATCATTTCAAGAACCTACGTCACATGCGTGACATTACCATAAGAAGCTCGGGGAAGTCGAGGTAAAAACTGTTTCTTATCATCTTATTTTAAGAAATGCGGTGACTATCTGTATGCGGTTAAAGTCGCATACCCCCGATGTGGAAGTTTGAGGTTTTGCCCTAGGAAGCCCGAGGGAAGTCAAGTTCGAAATCGGTGGGCCAGGCTCATGCTCAAAGAAAGAGCGTAATGCCCGAAAGCAGGATTTCGGAGAATACCAAGGCCAAGTGTGCTCGACCTTGAAATAGTACCGTTATGGAGTTGTACTAAAACAAGCTAGATTTATGCCACGTCCCCTCAGTCATGGCGTAAATCATGGAATAGGATTGTACGATTCCGTACTAGATGGTTAGACAGTTGTACCAAGAATATTCCCTACTATAAATGAAAATATTCCTTATTTAGGATTCCCCTATTATATAAAGGGGATCCCAATCATTTGTAGCATGATCTTTTACTATGCAAAGAATATACTCTCTACCTTTTTGCTTGCTATTCAACAGAATTGTCCCTTAGTTTAATTGTTCTTACTTTAATTTTATTATTTCATCGTTCTCATTGCCCTAAGACACCTCGAGGTCATCATCTCGAGGTCACCACTGCTAAGCAACATTGGTTTGATTCACTTCTACCTTTCATTTCTAGTTTATATTTCTTGATCATTAATTGGTATTGAATTGAATCACATATTTTTAAAACCACAAATCAAGTTTAATTGTTACTCGTATTTTTCGAGGTAAACAGTAGTATTACTTATGAACCAACTATTTTCTCTTGGATTCTATATATTTTCTTAAATCTAATGGCAAGTCCATAAAATTTCTCACTAACTTGTTAGTATGTCTCTGATTTAGAAGGTTCAAGGTAAGATTGATGAGCTTGAATGCAGATAGACAGAGAGAATGCTTACATTCCTTAATGTAACACCAAAATTCGTGACTGAGAATTTAAAGATTGAAAATAACTACAAAATCTAATACTTGATAGTTCATAAAATGATGAAGGTTACAACTTTTAGATTATCTTAAGTCAAAAGATGTAGTACTCTTGTTATTCTCCTCATGACTACTAAAATCTTGACAGTTCATCCTCAAATATGGAGCCAAACTTTGATCAGGAACGTGGAGGTAGAATTTTATGTATGGAAAATATCTTAGATCATCGTCGTATGGAAGACTACTTATTGTTCATCACCGAAGAGAAAAGTCTCTTGATGTATGGAAGCTTTTTTTATCACCAATAGATATGAAAGGCTTCTAGATGTACAAAAGGCTTATTGATCACCGCCTCAAAGAAAAGCTTCTTTATGTATGTATTTATGATACCTTTCGGCCTTATATATTTAATTCGTTTAGTTCACTTAAGTCATCAAACTTATCACAAAGGCTATACGATAAGATTGTATTTGGTTAAATCATGTTATGTGGACATTTGGCAGCCTTTGATTCATCTGTATGTTGACTTGTCATGCTATACTCGCACATGTCGATTAATTTTATTAGTGCTTAATTTGGTTGGCGCACCATGTCATCTTAACACGTGGCATGCACCTTGAACTAACGGAGAGGACTCATTATTTAAAGTTCGATCTGATGGACTAGTCTAATAAAATAGACCATATATATATATTGTAGTAATGTTGTAGCCATAATATTTGTTGCAAATAATATGCCATGAATTTAAAATATTATTCAAATTATTTATGAATTTCAATAAAATAAATTTTTTACACTTAGCCTATGACTGAGGTAGTGATACCTACAATTAGCCAAGTAACACGGAGTGAAGTAGTTCAAAAAAAGAAGCAGTAGCTTAATATTATCATGGGTAGAGGAAGTAGAATTGATGGGGGAAGAGCAAAGTAAGCCATCGGTTTGGGATAATTTTGATATTGGAAAACTAAGTAATGTAGGATTTAAGCTCGAATTTGTGTCTTCATTGAAGCAAGGAGAAGCTGTTGTATGTGAGATAGAGATAGATGATATAAATATAGAAATAGACTACTGGAAGAAAACAATTATTTGCTATATACTAGGTGCCTCCCCCTTCCTCAGTTATGAACGGGTATATTAAGTGACAATGGAGGAAGCATGGCATCAATAAAATCTCCATGTTGAAGAATAGGATAGTCTTAGTAAGGTTTGATTCGGAACATGGGAAGAATGAAGTAATCCAACGGGTAATCTACCACTTTGACAATAAACCATTTATAATCAGAACTTGAAATTCAGACATGGAATTTACAAGAGACAAATATACACAGTACTGATATAGGTGAAGTTCCCGGATTAGAATTCAAATAATGGAGCAAAAAAGGACTTAACAAGATTGGAAGTTTGGTGGGAAAAATAGCTTATAGTGGATCAACACACAAAATAAGATATTTGAGTTTTGCAAGTCTATTGATTGAAGTTGAGATGGATACAGAACTTCCGAAGAAAATATGTTCAGAAATGAGAAAGGGATGTTAATTGAGCAAAAAGTCTTATATGCTTGGAAACCTTTATTGTGCAAATATTGTAACAAATATGGGCATTCTGAAGGTGACTGTGGAAAGAAGAAAGGAAATACACAAGGTAGAAGGCATGGTGTGGCTCCACCTTCCAAAATTTCTCACCCCTAACAAGTTAGAGCTTGTGTTGATACACCAACTGGAATGCCTATTTTGAATACCACCAGTGAATCCATGTATTTGGATCAAGCTTCTTATAATTGAAGGCCCTGGTAGCATGAGGATATGGGAAGCCAAACAAGTCCCATATCCTAAATGTGCACTTCTACAGCTCAAGAATAATATGTGTCTGTCTGAACCTTGTGATACTTCATAACCCCTCTCTCCATTGAAAAATGAGGTACAATCTTGTGCCATCTCTCTATAATCATTATAGAGATCCATTGCATATGGACTGTAGTCATCTTTTCAGCTACTCACTTCATCTCCATGGTTATTTAACAAAGTCATGACCTTCATATAACAAATAGTAACATTAAAACAGTCACATTAAAAATAGATTGTTTTAAAAAAATGGAAGGAAACAGTATAATAAAATAATCTAAAGACAATTAACTTCACCTTCACTCTGATAGTTTCAAACATCTTCAAAATGGGCTATTGTCTGGATTTAAGAATTCATGATTTGAAAGACTCTGTGAAGTTATTATCCACCATTGAGTTCTTGCATTGGGTGTCTAAATATGCTTTACACCAGCTAGATGGTGGATACTTCAACAAGTCTCTTACATAATCCTCATATACTTTACCTAGGTGCCTTAACATATCCTTAAATTATTCTTCATCCGTGCTCCAGGTAGACCACCAAAGTAGCTTTTTCATCTCACTATTATGCCAAATCTTACACCAATTTGCTTAAATCTGCCATAAACAAAATCTATGATGAGCTTCTATACATACTTTCCTAATAACATACAAGAGTCCCTGCATGTCAAATAATTCTGTATAAATGTAGTTATCACTATAAGGAAAAAACTAATAATAATAAAAAAGAAGTTAAAGACCTTCTGCATATCTGACATGAAAGTTACTCATTCACCTTCTTTCAAATCTAAAGAACTCTTAAAGTTCTCCATAAACCAGTGCCAAGTTTTACTATTTTTCTTGTCTACCACAACCAAGCTAATAGATAAAAATGTCTAGCAGAATCTTGAGCCACAGCTACCAGCAACATACCTTGGCATTTTCCTTTTAAAAAGGTACCATCAAGTCTTATAAAAGGCCTCAAACCTGCTTTGAAGCCATTCTTGAGGGCCTGAAAGCACACATACATCTTTAAGAATCTCCTTTACCTTCTTCCAAAGCATCATTGGATATCCGGATAACCACATCAGAACCAGGATTGCTCTTTCTCAATTCTTGAGCATATGCCTACAGCTTGTTGTACTCATCTAAGTAGCTACCTTTTAGTTTCTCTAACACTATACTTTTCACTCTCTTTAACTTTGACTGACTCACATTTAGCTTAAATCTCTCCTCCAGGTCACTCTTCATTTCTTTCACCTTGTACTTGGGATTATTTTGAACTTTTCTCTTAAAATAATAAGCTAAGGTAGCAAGAGTAGCTCTTCTATTCTCAAATACTTTCCCACGTTCATGTTTAGCATGTAAATTCTCTATCTTGCACCCTTGGTTATCTCCATCCTTAGAAATAAGACATTTAAAGGGACAACCAACAACACACTTATATCTAAGTCTTTTCCTGTCACTCTTAATTATCTTTAAAGTATTATTATTTGCAACAAAATAAAAACCAATAGCTTATTTTGCTTCAGCAAGTTTCTTAAATGTCATAACCTTTACCAAGATTTCGTACCTATTAAGTTGGTCTGTTACCTTAAGTTTCGTTGCTTCTTAAATACCCCCAACACAACATCACTGTCATAATCACTTTGAACAGGTTTGTTATCCGTACCCTCTTCCTCACTGTCACAATCAGTCCCATCTGTTATATTTTCACAATTGGTATCAGTAAGTTGAAGGAGGTCAATAACAAATAAATTAATAACCCTGAAATTTTGATTAATGAGTGACTGAAACTTCCTAATTCCTTCATCTACATCCAACAAATTATATCGACCACATGGAGCAGTAAAAATCAGTTGTTGTATCTAAATATACCCTGTTACATGAGTGTATTCATTGCACAAATTAATGTAGGATAAATGATCTACTTCATACCCTCTCAGTAGGTGCACATCTTTTTTACAATAAGTAGGATTGGCAATTGGGGTGGGGCAGGGCAAACCTTAACCCGCTAAAATTTTGACCTGCCCTGCCCCGCTCCGTTTAGTCTTTTTAAAAAAAATTGTCCCGCCCTGCCCCGCCCCGCCCCATTTAATTTTATTTTATTTTATTTTTTCCCTTTATTTTTCATTTTGCATTATGTTACTTAATTATTTTTTATTTTTCAATTTTTATTGAAATATTTAAAATTGACATAAGAGTTTACTATGTATATTGATTGAATAAAATATTATTTTTATTTAAGTAATATAGACTTAAAATCTGATGTACTAACCATGGTTAGATAATAAATATCCCATATGTTTGCTCCTATAATTATGGCAATCCGACAATTTTAGTTGCAAATCTCACCTTTAATAACATATATTAAATATTTATCTATTTTCTCGGCTTTCTCATATTCCAAATATTCTATCCCTATTCCCTTCTATTAATTGTCTATAAAATTTATCTGTTAAAAAATATTTAACAGATGCAATATTGAAGATATGTGGGGACCTTGTGTTTTGAATATAGAACGCAATATAAATTCAAACATAAAAGAGTAAATCTTAAAATAAATATGTAACATGAAAATAAAATATAGTAAAACCTTAGAAGACAGAGTGATGAATTTGGTCAGTATGAACTATGGTAGTATAGCGTGGTGTGATACCATAATTTTATCAAAGTAAATAATATAGGCGCAAATATAATAACGATTCAGGCAATTGGGCCTCAGGATATCCAATGGCCCATTATTGGAACTAAGCCCACCTGCCACCTGCCCTGCTCTATTGAAATTTTAAAAAAAAATTAAAAGTTTTGCCCTGTCCTGCCCCGCCCTATTTATCTTATACCCTGCCCTATTAAGTGTTTACCCTGCCCCGCCAAGCCCCGCCAAGCCCCAATTGCCATTCCTAACAATAAGATAAAGTGGGTTCCAGTTCCCAATCACCACCATGATTAAAATACAAATCTACTTTATCGACCATTCTTCTGACATATCCAGATACAATAAAAAATTACAAAAAAGAGGCCACACCAATTATGAATAAAATCAAAAAGATATCAAGCAATAAAGAAAACGGAAAAGGATCACAGTTATGTCAACTAACACCCACCCAACAACATATATAAAAATAAAAAAACCCTAACTTTTTTATGTCGGACAAAGACGAATGAGACCACCCCAAGCAAAAATAAAAAACAAATGCATAAAGGATACTATAATAATATCATATGACCTATTAAACAAAAAGAAAGAGACAACATTTACCGAGTTCCGAACATTCCCAAACACTAAAAGTTAACCCAAATCAGAAAATACTTACTTTTATCAACGAGTAGTCAGAGGGCGTTTGGCTAAGCTTATAAGCTGGTCAAACTAGCTTATAAGTGCTTTTCGGCTTATCTATGCGTTTGGTAAAAAAGTGCTTATAAGCCATGTGCTTATAAGTCAAAAATAAGCCAAAAGCCATAAGCTGGTCACCCACAACTTATTAATTTTTAACTTATAAGCACTTTAAGTTTGACCAAAATTTTTTCTATTTTATCCTTAAAATATTCCTTTTAGGACAAAACTCTTATATCGATACTCACTACCTCAAGTATTTTTTTCATCTTACACTCCCTGCCTCTTCAAGTCTACAATCCTCACTGACTATTTAAGATAAGCAAATTCTCTATTTCTTTTGCATATTTGTATCTATATGATTGTATATTAATCTTTGAATTGTATGTAATAAATGTGGACATATAATTTTTTGGTGTATCGCTTTCTAAGTGTTGTGGTGATGAAGACAATGTTTGTTTCTTTTCAAATATTTTATCCTATTTAGGTTTATTTTTTACTGAGAAAGTTTTGTCAATTTATCACGGAGTTTAAGAAAAAATAAAGACTTTTGAAATTTGTGGTCCTAAACAAGTCAAAATTGGGCCCAGAGTATTTGTGTGGTTGTAAAAGCTTCTCATTAAAGGTCGAATTGAAAGTTTAAGCTAAAATATTTTCAAATTTAGAAAGAGTTCATTCTTTTTGGAATGGACCAAAAAGAAAATAGGTTCACATAAACTGGAACGGAGGGAGTATAACTTATGATTATATGCTTATCATAAAATAAATTATATTTATCATAAATATTATCTTATCTAAGCATAGTTTTATTTAAAATAAAATGACAAATATTTTGTATTTGAATCGATCTAGAATCTAAAATTTTGAAGAAATTACGCTCTTAGAAGTGTAAACAGTTCTAAGGTTATTTAAGTCATTTTAACAGAAAAAGAGCTTATGAGCACTTTTTTTATCAAATACTGCATCAGCTTATTATCAATTTTAGCACTTGTATCCAAGCGTGTAACTACTCATTTATTAAATCAGTTTCAGCGCTTAAAAGTGCTTTTCAGCACATAATGCTTATCAGCTACTTCATCTCAGCTAATCCAAACGGGCTCTCGTCAGATAAGGCTAGAAATGAAAGATTCTTCAGTTTTAGTTCACCAAATTGAAGCAAATAGCAATCTTAATTAAACCCTAAAGCACCATTACTGAGAGCCCAAATTTGGTGAAGAAGACAGGGTAATAAAAAAATGAGGTTAAAATGAATGGGTAGGTGAAATATATTTATGTTACTATGGGTTGGTCCAAAAAATGGCGCGGGTGAATACTTGGGGTGAGTTGTAAGTGATTGGGGCCATATATGTCACGACCCATTTTTCATAATAGGTCGTGATGGCGTCCGACACCATTTGTCAGGCTAGCCAACGCGGAAGAATAATTAAATTCCCATTTACCCTTACCAAAAATCATTATAATAGAATTTTTCCCAATTAAAGTCATAACCAGTAAAGATCGATAAGATCTAAAGACAGTTATACTATGACGACCCAGCCCGTCGTGATGTGTTCCCTTGGCATAGTATGATGTGTTCGCTCTGATTTTGGTTAGATTCGACGTGCGTGGGGGGCGAATTGAGGGGAAAAGGCATCGCGAGCTTGAGGTTTCGCCGGTTCGAGGTGAGTAATACTTATAAATAATATCCTGAGGGTTAGAAATCCCGGATTTGCACATCATAGTGTTGTATTGTGGTGACTTGCAAGCCAAGTATGAGCGTGGGGTAGAGCACCGTTGGGGATTGTGACTTGGTCCGTCCCGGTTGTTGATGTTACTGCGTGATTGACTGAAACCTACTTGATGCTATCATGATTTGGGCTGATTGCCATGTTTTGGGCTTCGTGCCGATTATTTGAATCCTTCAGGGATTGATATCACTGTTTTTGCATTACTTTGTATATTATTTGATCTCGGTCCAAGGTTTTAAATACTGTTTTGCAAACTCAGCCATCTTTCTAAGATTTGAAAACTTAAATGATATTTTACTGACGTTTGGAACTGAGGACTGTTATTTGAATATTGCCCTAGTGGCTATGTGTATTTCTAGACTAAGCATAGATCGGGCTGCGTACCACAGCAGTGTTGCATGTGCATTTCTAGACTGAGCATAGATCGGGTTGCGCACCGCAGCAGTGTTACATGTGTATTTCTGGACTGAGGATAGATCGGGCTACACGTCGTAGCGGTGTGATATTGATATTGCGCTTGGGTTGTAGGAGCCCCTCCGGAGTCTGAACCTCCACAGTGAGCGCGGGTACCCAAATGGATCGGCTGCGCGCCGCAGCGGTCATGTGCATTGCATTGCATTCGTGCATTGGTTCCTATTTGTGCTACGTGGCATGACATTCAACACTCTCATATCATTGACATTCATGCTATTTCTTGCACTGTTACCAGATACCCTTGTGTTATTTGTTAATGGAGTGCTGTGCTCGAGGGGCTGACTTATGTGCGGACTTGCACTATCTGATTATGCATTCAATTGCTTGACTGTTGGGAAAAGGATATTTTTAAAAGAGGTTTTAAACTGAGCCAGATATTTTCTAAAGGATTTTTTCCGGACTTACTGTTTTCTAAAAGGGTTGTGCTGTCCCATATTGAATGATGGAGTGCTCTTACGTGTTTTTTTCCTGCTCAGTTATTATTTACTCTTGTTACTCATTGAGTTGGAGTACTCACTTTACTCCCTGCACCTCGTGTGCAGTTGCAGGTATTTTTCACCTGGTAGCGGGTTTTGAGCTGATTGAAGGTATCACTATTGTAGCGGAGTAAGGTGACCGCTAGCGTCCGCGGCACCTAATTTTCCCTTCTTTGATTTTAAATTTGATTCATATAAATTACAGACTCTGTAGTTATGTTCAGGCTTTTTTAGATGCTCGTGACTCGTGACACCTCGGTCGGGTTGTGTTGGGTTGTAATTAATAGTTTTTAATGCCATTAAGTCGTACTTTCTATTCGTTTATATTTAAAATGGTCTTTTGAGAGGATTTGGGTTAGTTGGCTGGCCTTGTCTTCACGAGAGGCGCCATCACGAACGGGTTTGGAAATTGGATCATGACAAGTTGGTATCAGAGCCTAGGTTACTAGGTATCACGAGTCATGAGTAGGTTTAGTAGAGTCTCGCGGATCGGTACGGAGACGTCTGTATTTATCCTCGAGAGGTTGCAGAACCTTTAGGAAAACTTCACTTTCTTGAAATTCTTATCGTGCGTACTTGATTCAACTTGAGATATAACTCTTGAAATTCCTTCCACGCGTTGGTATGGGCACGTGAGCGCTCAGTATTGTATGTGCCTTGATGGCTTTTGATTCCTCGATCAAGGGGCGAGATATGATCCCGTGAGTTTGATGTTGGGCCAGTCTGGAGGACTTGAGGCCGGATCTTTGCCTATGGCTTGAGCACTGAGGTGCTGATTGTGTGAGCAAGTGTTCTGAACTTATATGTTCGATATTGTCCCTATTAGCCAGAATGGCGGTTGGATATCCATGTGATGAGTATGTTAGTGCTGCGAGATGTATCTATGTGACTCGGTAGTGACGAAGAAGTCTGCTGGATAGTAGGTGAACTGTTAAGTGTTCGATTCCTATTGTGATTCGATGTGTGGCCCGAGTTATGGGCGCGTGAAGAATATTTTCGTATCTCCTAGTTGGGAAGTGAAGTACATTACGTGTGGCGGTATGAGTTCAGACTCAGGAAGACTAAATGGCTGTGTTATATGTATGACGGTGGAAGGTGTGCTGAAATACTAAATTGAGGCGAAGCAGGTGGGTTATCTCCTGCGGAGTGTTCTTAAGGGGTACGATTCTTATGTATATTGTTAGAAGATCTCATGTGTAATTGAAAGGTACGTGTTGTAATTTGAAAATTTGGGTCGCTTCAGAGAGTGGACTCAGCTGATGTGGGGATGAATGCGAGGTTTGTAGAGGATTTCAGTATCCGAGGATCTGTGTTTTCATAAACTAGTAGATGATTTGAGTTTAATCTCACTATAATATTGTGGCATAATTAGAGTAAAAGTGTTATGGACTATTAAATGTGTCCTGATAGATGGCTTCGAGCCAAGTTGGGGAGGTTGTTGTTGATTAGCTGATCGCACGGTTATGTGCTATATTGTTTCCGTTTCGAGGTATGCTGGTGAATCAGTCATGGTTGCATAAAAAGAGCCGAGGATGGCATGAGTGAAGCAAGATTTTGATAAAGGTTATATGGTGCTTCGTAGATGTGAGGAAATAATAGGATGTCATGAGTTGTTGTTGATAAAGAATGCTCGGTATATAGAGAAGGAAGATGTTCGTTTGTATTGGAATGAGATCATATCCTACGGTGTCAGAGTGCTAATAAGGCACGAGTGGTTCTGTTCATTAAGTCAGGTAATTTGCAGTTGGAGTTGGGTGAATGACTCTCGAGAATGGTTTTATTGTGTTCAAGATTTGGCATGTAATAATCAGGTGTCTTAAGGTTGTGTATGTGGCTAGGGACTGTGTTTTCATTAGAAAAGATCAAGACTTGTGGTATTTTATGCTAATTATGGGATTCTATGTATCAGTATCTGGGAACTAATGGTAACGAATTTCAGATTCGCAGGAAGTTCTTCGGGGTAAAGTACTCTGGAATGTGGTATTTCTGGGAACGGTTGAGAGAGTATTCGGTGGCTCATGGGTTTGAAACAGTGTGGTCTTATGTTCGAGTCTCATGTGGCAGGCCTGGATTGAGGCATTGTGATGCTACAATAAGGAAGAATATCAAGTTGATGATGAATAAAAAGAGAAATTTGATAGATGGAATAGCTTGATAATAGACCGAATCGGTATGGTAAGGGTATGATTAATTCTTTGTATGTGTTCGAGGTAATGAGCTTTTGCAGGCATTTTGCAGCAATGCTCTTAGGTTTTGACGGCTTGCTCAGCTTGGTTTAGATAGAAGGATTTAGTCCTGGCAGTTTAGCATGTACAAATGGAGTTGGTAGAGATGTTCTTGTTGGGTTTTACCGTGGTTGAAGATGAGTATATTTTCTATGGGTATGCGAAGCATGGAGTGTGTAATGATTTTTCTTCTAAATGGGATCAATGAAAGTTTTTGACTAGTTGAGTGCGTCGATGTCTGCGGTGCGGAAGGGAGATAAAAGTTCTCATGTTATCCTAGTGTGGTATGGTATATGCGATATGTTGTGGAGGATTGGGATTTCTGTGTGTAAGGTTCAATTCAGTTCAGAATGGAAAGTCATTAAATTCTTAAGCAGCACAGGCAGCTGCAGGTGATTTAAGAATCGATCTTCAGATGATTAGGGTGAATGATCCTCATATGACTAAGGAAATGGTGTTGCTAATCATAGTGATTTGACGAGGGTATATGTTTCAGAAAAAAGGCAATGTAATTAAGTTGATGGCACTTCAGTAGCATTGCGGCACTTTCTTACTAAATCGACTGCTGATATCTGAGTCTGTTTGATGGCACAAGAGAATTTTAGAATATCTTTCGAAGAATGATTGGGTACTCGAGGTGTAATATGTATTCACATTGCGGAATTAGGGATCAAGTACAGTGATTCGTGTGCTATGTGGAGCTGGAGGCTGGGAGTTCTCATGTTCAGGCTATGTAGTGGTTGTGGATAGTGTGTACTGCTACCGTTAGCGGCTATTGAGGGTTTGGAAGCCCGAGTGGATCTTTCTTTGTTGGTATGTTAGGTTTTGTATATGATGTTGAGCTGTAGACTGGTTGTCGCAATGTGGGTTATTCTAGACTATTGTGCTATGGGCTATGTCGAAAAATGCCACCGGTTGCGTGGCGAGGTGCATCAGATTATGTTATAGTAGAGTGGTTGGTATTCCAAAGATCAGCAAACGGCTGGGAAGGATTGCCTTCCTTAATTGGGTCTTTGTGACGGATGTCAGTATAGAGGTTTCTACAATTGATTCAGTTCCAGTATTGAAGGACTTTTTCGGATGCGTTCCTTATGGCCGGGCATGTCGTCGGGCGAGATTGTGGATTTTGGCATTTATTTGGCGTCGGGCACCGTATCGTACGACTCCGACAGGAGTTATAAAAAATGGAAGGAGCAGCTTCAGGCTTCTTAGTATTGAGTTCGTTAGCAGGCCGATGTGGCTACGTATTCAGATTGAGATGGCTTGGTTGGCCCCGATATGTATTGTTGAGGGATAGGTTGAATCTATCGTTATTGAGCTTGTTAGTGATCTGGGGAGATCTATGAGTTTCTTTTTAGGTGGTGTGAGGCGCTATGATATTCGGACTGTGGGCACATATAGTGCGGTGCTATCGAGATTCATAGTGGAAGTTGAGGGAAGGACCTCAATTGTGTTTGAGTTTTGTAGTTTACAACACTATAAGTAGATATCATTATGCACTCAGTATGCTTACGACCGATGCTCGGTATTTTGTTATAATGAGCAAATTTGGCTCGATGTGTATCTCCCTATGTGAGATATTTGTGTGCA